>CAUYSK010035094.1:0-36817 GCA_963575035.1 Avahi laniger | reverse complement strand
ATTAATTTCTTTCTATTTTTGGTAGAGACGGGGTCTCGCTCTTGCTCAGGCCGGTCTCGAACTCCTGAGCTCAGAACTATCCACCCGCCTCGGCCTCCCAGAGTGCTAGGATTACAGGCGTGAGCCACCGCGCCCGGCCTCAATCTCTCCCTTTAAGTTTATTAATATTCATTTCATATGTTGGATTCTGGTGATGAGTGCCTATAAATTTCAATTGTTATATCCTTTTGCTAAATTTATCCTTTTAACATTATATAATGACCTCTTTGTCTCTTAAACCCTCTTTTCCCTCTTTAAGCTTTCCTTTGCCTTACAGTAGCTCCCCTGGAAATTAAGAAAGATAAACTCAGTGTCAAGCACAGAAGTGTCTCAGTCCAGAGCTTTTTGTGTTTTTTTTTCCTCTTCTTCTTTTTTTTTCTGCTTTTTCTTCTACCTCTTCCTCTTCTTCTCCTCCTCCTCCTTCTTCTCCTTTTCTTCTTCTTCTTCTTCTCTTTCTTCCTTCTTTTTTGAGCTATGAGGAAATATCTTCCATTTCTTAACTTTCTCCACTTCAAGCATCTGTTTTCATGTCATTGTCTTCTAGAACAAATTTAAGTATTGCTTGACCTTTTATAAAATAAGTTAAGATAAAATTAATGATTGAGAATCTTTTCTTTTTGAGAATTCATCTCTTATAGGTAATTGATTATAAAAATCATACACATCTTGCCATGGAAATATAGTTTACAGAGTGAGTGTACTCTGAAACCATACAGGAAATATTACCACAAATCTCTACTGCCACGTAAATCACCACAAACACTATCACTGGAAACAAAAATGCAGTGACAACCACAAATATTAGTATTTAACTGCATCTAAAGTAAGCTATAATATTAATGAACCTAACACTTAGTATTTCAGACTTCATTCAGTTTACTATAGTTTTCTCTGAGAATATTGGTCTAATAATATTTGGTAGTGGACTATTGGTCTACTAACAATACTATTTTATATATTTTATTTAATCAATTTATTTTTCAGATTTTTTTCTCCCTATTCTTAGATTGGATAATTTCAATTGATTTATCTTCTAGTTCACTGATTGTTTCCTTTATCATTTCTAATGTACAATTGAGCCAACCCAGTGAAATTTTTATTTTGGTTATTGTATTTTTCTATTATTTTCTTGGCTTTTAAAAAATATCTTCTATTTCTTTGAGATTTTCTATTTTTCAAGGGTATTTTAAATTGCTTGTTAAGACATTTTTATGATAAATGCTTTAAACTCTATGTTAGATAATTCCATCATCTGAGTCATTTCACTGTTACGGTCTGTTTTTTTTTCTCATTCAAGTTATCATTTTCCTGCTTGGCATGACAAGAGGTTTTTAATTGTATTATATTGTGAGCCTCAGGAATCTATCTAATCTTCCTTTTTTATCAAAAAATCTCATTTCTAGTTATATTGTGCAAGTTCAAATGTGAGTGCAAGTTCAGCTACCCTCTTTGCCCTTCTGACATTTCAGGGTAAGGAGAGACATTGTTTTCATTAGTGTTTGGCCAAAGTAGGACAGATACTGTATAAATGTTTTTTTGTTCTACTAGACCACCTTTTTCCTCATCCTTTCACTACAGGAGCAAGCTTACCTTGGGGTTCTTTTTGTATACACAAAAGGGTAGTTTCAGTTTGCTGGCTCTCCAGTATTCTGCACGGAATATTCAGGAGGCAAAAAGAAAACCCATGGAACTCACTGCTGTGTCATTGCTCCAGTCCTAAAATCCCTAGGTAGCCCTCCTTTTTACTGCCTTCCAAAGTTTTTCTACACTTGTTTGTTGAATTATGTACAGTAAATTTTAGATGTCACAGAGAGGCCTAGGGAGAAATGGGGTAACTCTGTCTTTACCAGGAGTTTTATTTTAATTAAAGTATGTATCCCTAATCTATTTTCAATTTATCTAATATTAGTATAAATTTCCTCTTAATACATTTTAATTGCATACTTAAACAATGCTGCTCAATAAACAATTCCAAAAACAAGAACTTAAAAATGACAATTTGTTATTGCTATGAATTTACAATGCAGCTTGGTGGTTTGGCTGATCTAGGCTGAGTTTGGCTGACCTTGGCTGGGCTTGCTCATACTTATATGACAAGCTGATGGGTCAGTGGAGAAGTGGGTTCATCTATGATGACTTCAGCTGGACTGATTCATATCTGCTTCACATGGTCTGGCAAGCCAGATTAGGCATTTCAGGCTTGTTCTTATGGTGGAGGCAGTTCAGTCTAGTTTGGCAAATGGGGATGTAGGTGTCCAGGAAGGATACTATGGCAGACAGTTTACAACGCTAATTCCCATGACTACTGTCATAACCCTTTGAAACATAATTTTGTTACTCTGCCCATCATGAAGTCGATCTGTTTCCTCTCTCTTTGAATCAATGTATTTTTGGCCAATAGAATACAGTGGAAATAGCACTGTGCCAATTTGGGGGCTGAGGTGTTAAGAAACTGGATCTCCCACCTTCTGCTTTTTGAACACTCACGCTTAGATCTTTGAACTGCTATGAAATCCTACTTCCCTGCTAGACAGATTATGTGGAAAAGACCTGAGGGTACGTGAGAAAAGGATCAGGTCACTTGAGTCCAGCCTTCCAGTCATTCTTACCACGCTAACAGATAAGTGAGTGAAGATGTCTTAGACCTTCAAGACCAGACCAGTCACTGGCTGAATTTCACTGAGTGACCTCAGTTGTTGATAAGTGAAGGAAATGTATCTCACAGCTGAGCCCTTCTGAAATCTCTAACCAAATTTTTGTGAGCATAGTAAAATGACTTTTGCTTTAAGCTCTGTTTGTGGTGTGATTTTTTATATAGCTATAGGTAACTTCTAGTTATCTATGAATTGCATTTCAAGCTTTCCTCCTTTTAAATGTACAGAATTGTGTCTTTCACACGCTGCCTTAACTTCCTGTACTTCTGACATTCTGCCTGCACTGGCCATTGCTTTCGTTGCTATTTTATATATCTTTTTTTTTTCAGTGTTTTTATGTGTCCAGGAAGATGTTTATGGAAGAGATTAGTATTTCAATCAGTAGGCTGAGTAAAGAAGATCAGTGTAAGGTGGGCCTCATCCAATATATGAAAGGCCAGAATAGAAGAAAAAGCCACAAGGAGGAGTGCTCTTTTCTTTACCTGGGGCATTTGTCTTCTCCTGCCCTTCAACATCAGCACTTCTGGTTCTCAGGCCTTCAGACTCCAGCTTGTTCTGGAACTTACTGGCTGCCCTGATTTTCAGGCTTTGGGGCTTGGTTGGTGCCACATCACTGACTCTCCTGGGGCCCAGCTGCAGACAGTAGATCACAAGACTTCTCAGCTTCCGTAATTGCATAGGCCTATCCCTCATTATCTCTCTCTTTGTCTCTCTCTCTCTCTTTATTCTGTTTCTTTGGAGAACTGTGTATAATACAATTGTAAAATTCTAACAAATTATAACTATTTCTGTATTTCTTTTTGTTTTATAGAAGGCAGCTTCTAAGATGGTGTTCAATGATCCCAGCCTTCTGGTATTCGAGTTGGACCTATTGGCTCATCATGAACACAGGTCTGCAGATGAGATAACACAAATTTTTAAAAATAATGTGACAAAATTACCAAGGTGATTCCATCTGAGGGGCTGTACATCTCTCTATCTCAGATCACTAGCTCTGGGAAAAGGAAACTGTCATCTTGTGAGCAGCCTTGTAGCCTAGAGGAGAGGTGATGTGAAAAGGAACTAATGTTGCCAGCCAACAACCAGAGAGAGCTTCAGGTCTGGATGTAAATGAGTTTCAAAATAGATCTTCTGCTGGTTGAGTCATGAAATGATTGCAACCCTGGCTGACATCTTGATTGTAGTCTCAGAGACAAATCTTAGCCAGAACCACCCAACTAATCCTGAATTCCTGACACACAATATTTGTGGGAAGATAATGATGCTGTTGTTAGTCACTAAGTTTTGAGATGGTTTGTTTTGAGCAATAGATACCTAAGACATTTTCCTGGTTATTGTTAATATATTTTCTTATGTTTTTCTACTAACCCTGAATACTCATACTTTACTGTCTAAATTCACTCTGATAAAAGATATATCTATTTAAAACAAATGAAAGTTTGGAAAATGGGAAAGTACAACTGTACAGTGGACTGATTATTTTGCTTATTTCCATTTTCCAAATGTTATTATTTTACATTTACTAATTCTAGAGATACTGTGTTGTTCTATCCCTCACTAAACTGAAAAAAGTTATTCTAGCAAACCAAACTGAGTAAGTTACTTTTATGTTGGATTCTTTTATTGGTTATTTTGCTGTAGTCAGAAAAGGAAGAATAAGGAAAACAAGACAAAGAGGATGACAAAGATGAAGAAGAGGAGGAGGAAGAGTAAGAAAAAGCAAAAAGGAGGGAAAAAACAGGTACAGCTGAGTTGCTTTTAGGTTGTGGTTTTAAATTCCTTTCTGTAAAATGTATGTACTCCCTCTTACAAAACTGATATGGATTTTAACAATTTTTGAACAGTTTTTTTTTTTATTAAATAAGCTGTATAACTTAGAATCCTACAGAAAGATTATAAGTAATAGCCAACATAACCAGTGTTCCACAGCATGTAGTTTGGAAAAAGAGTTCTTATATGTAATCCTACCAGCTGAGTCTTTGAAAAAATGTGGTTGTGAGTTATTAGTTTTATGCAAAAACCTAAAACACTTGGGAATTAGTGTCTAAGGAGACTAAGTCGATGATTTTTAAAAAATTACCAAGTTCAGATATCTAAACAGAGCATTTCAAGGAAACACTTGTTGCTTGAGCTAGTCATCTTATTTCTCATGCTGCTGGGATTTGTGTTGGTTTGGTGACCTTTGGTATTTGAAGATTGGAAAATGAGCATGTGTACATGTGATTTTAGTGTTCATGTGTGTGTGTCCTTCCTGTGTTCTGTATGCGTTACACACTAGTGTTCTTCATGATATATAGGGTAATTTAGGCCTCTACATTAGTATTCCATGTATTAGAACTAACAAAGCAACACTCACTAATTCCTCACTACTACATTCCAGTTAATGATTAAATGTGTACAATAGTTTTAAATCATATCAAAAATCATGTTACTAATTGGATCTTATTTAAATTTTAAAAAGAGAATATTAATATTCTTCTATATACTTAGACATATTTTTTACAAAATTCCTTTTGAAACAATATTTACATATAATATGTCTAATTGTAATTTGAAAATTAAACCAATGATTAGAAACATATTCTGATAATTCAAAGTCAACGTTGAAACTGTTAATTTCAGGCCAGTGAATAAATTATTTCTTTAAAAATATGTATATTCTAACCAAACGGGTACTGGTATAAAGTGCTTATTATTTTTGTGGTGATAAAGCTGAGTTACTGTTTTATTGTGTACCATAATATAAAGAGGCATTTGTTTTTAAAATCTCATTCTAAGAAATTAACTTTCACTAGTTAATTAAATTCGTGACCTGACAAACTCTGAAATATTTCATCAAATAGTCTCTAAATTACATTGACCACTTTCAGTTAAGAATGAAGGATTTTTACACTAATCAATAATGTAGTACTTCTTCCACTTTCAGTTAAATCTTTTTATCTTCTCTGATTAATAGGACCCTGTTTAATAAGACATAGATAATCAGGGTATTTAGAGTTGACAAAGCCTTTAAGAAGCTAGCAGTAGAGGTGCTTAACACAAAATTTAATTTAATTTTTAAAAAAGAGAAAAAAAAACAAAAATAATCACTTTATTTCAGCCTAACTTGATTATCCTGGTAATATGAAATTCAACCCTGTTTAATTATATAAAATAGGAATAAATAAAAGACATTAATATATGCAGTGTTACTTGCATCCTTCATGCAAGGGTGTGTTATAAATGTGGTTAGGGAAGTATTAATAGCCTTCCTGTTCGTGTAATTTATTTTTATGAGGTTCATTCATATCATTGACTTTGGTAATGTTTCTTGCAAAAATTCTTGGTTTATTAATTAAAATGTAAGCTCTTGAAGTCAGAGGATTTTTCCTACCCTTCTCAGCAATTAGTCAGTATGTGTAATAATTCCTATCATAAAGCTGTATCTGTAGATGTGGTTTCCCTAATTAAATTAAGACTTAAATATGATCTGCTTTTAACTACATTATTTTTCTCATAGGTGTTTTATGTAAAATGATTAGTGCTTATCTGGATTGAGTTGTTGGATAAATTTTATTTTAATAAACCATTTCTTTCTAATCAATAATCAGATAGTTGATTTGTAAATAATGGATTACAAGATTTCTTCCGCATTCAACTGTCATTATAACACTGGAACTACAGTTACCCAGACATTATAAAAAAGAGTGAGACTCAAGTAAATGATATTACCTTATTTGGCTCAACATAGCCTACGAATAAACTCAAGTTTATCCACATATAACTTTTCTGATTAAACCCTGCTACTTAGCTGTATGACTTCAGACCAATATTTTAGTTTAAAGTTCAGGGATCTATCAAAGCAAAAAAGGTTTCTAGATCTGCAAAAAATGATGTTGGTATTTTAATAGGGATTGCATTGAATCTGTAGATCACCTTGGGTAGTGCAGACATTTTAACAATGTTGATTATGCTGACCCATGAGCATGGTATGGTTATCCCCGTGTTTACGTTCTCTGCTATTTCCTTCATCAGTATTTCCTAGTTCTCTCTACAGAGGTCTTTCACCTCCTAAGTTAAATGTATTCCTAGATATTTTATTTTCTTTGTTGCTATTGTGAAGGGTATTGAGTCTTTGACTTTGTTCTCAGATTAACCGTTATTGGTATACAGGAATGCCACTGATTTCTGTTTATTGATTTTGCAACCTGAGACTTTGCTGAATTTGTTTATCAATTCCAGTAGTCTCATGGCAGAATCTTTGGGGTTTTCTAGATATAAAATCATATCACCAGCAAAGAGCGATAGCTTGACCACTTCTGCCCCCATTTGGATGTCCTTGATTTCATTCTCTTTTCTAATTGTTCTGTCTAGGACTTCTAGCACTATGTTGAATAGAAGCAGTGATAGAGGGCAAACTTTTCTGGTTCCCATTCTAAGTGGGAATGTTTTCAATTTTTCCCCATTCAGTATGATGTTGGCTGTGGGTTTGTCATATATGGCTTTTATCATTTTGAGGTAAGTCCTATTTATGCCTATTTTATTAAACATTCTTATCATAAAAGGGTGCTGAATTTTGTCAAATGCTTTTTCTGCATCTATTGAAAGGATCATATGGTCTTTGTTTTTGATTCTATTTATGTGCTGAATTGCATTTATAGATTTGCATATACTGAACCATCCCTGCATCTCTTGGATGAAGCTCACTTGGTCATGATGGATTATTTTTTGATAAGCACCTGAATTTGATTTGCTACGATTTTGTTGATAATTTTGCATCTATATTCATAAGGGATATTGGTCTTTAGTGTTCTTTTTTTGTTGTGTCCTTTCTTGGTTTTGGTATTAGGATGATGTTGGCTTCATAAAATGTGATGAGGAGGATTCCTTTCTTCTTGATATTGTGGAATAATTTCTGCAGGATAGGAACAAGATCTTCTTTGCAGGTCTGGTAAAATTTGGGTGTGAACCCATCTGGTCTGGGATTTTTTTTTTTATGAATGTTTTTTATTGCTGCTTCAATTTTGGTACTTTATATTGATCTGTTCAGGAATTCTATTTCTTTCTGATTGAGCTTAACGTGGTTGTGTGTCTATAAGAATTTGTCCATTTCCTCCATGTTTTCAAGTTTATGTGCATAGAGGTTTTTATATTATTCATAGATAATATTTTGTATTTCCATTGTATCAGTTATAATTTCTCCTTTTTCATTCCTTATTGAGCTTATTAGAGTCTTTTCTTTTCTGCTTCCAGTTAATCTAGCAAGAGACATGTCAATTTTGTTTATTTTTTTAAAGAACCAACTTTTTGTTTTATTAATTTCTGTATAGTTTTTTTTGTTATTGATTTCATTTAGTGCTGCTCTGTTCTTTGTTATTTATTTTATTCTCCTGGATTTGGGGTTGGTTTTTTCATCCTTTTCCAGTTCTTTGAGATGATTCATTAGATTGTTGATTTGTGATCTTTCTGTCTTTTGTATATAGGCATTTATGGATATAAACTTTCCTCTCAGGTCTGCTCTAGCTTTGTCCCACAGATTTTGATAGTTTATGTCTCCTTTATCATTTAGTTCAAAGAATCTTTTGATTTACATCTTAATTCTCTCCTTAACACAATAACTGTTCAGCAGAAGGTTGTTTAGTTTCTGTGTCTTTGTGTTGAGATAAGAGTTTCTGTTGGAGTTGATTTCTAATTTTTTTCCACTGTGGTCTAAGAAGATGCATGTATAATTTCTATTTTTTAAACTTGTTCAGACTTGTTTTGTAGCTTAGGTTATGGTCAATCTTAGAGAATGTCCCAAGAGCTGATGAGAAAAAACATATATTCAGTGATTTGGGGCAAGTTTACTGTAAATGTGAGGCCCATTTCTAGAGTTCTGTATAAGTTTATTGTTTCTTTGTTTATTTTATGCTTGGAGGATTTGTCTCTGCTTTGTATGGAACCAGAGAAGACCCCATATAGCAAAAACAGTATTAAGCAAAAAGAACAAATTGGAAAGCATCACTTCAACAGAATTCAAGCTATACTACAAGGCTATAGTAACTAAAGCAGCATGGTACTGGTCCAAGAACAGAGACATAGATCAATGGAACAGAACTGAGAACCCTGATATAAAACCATTCTCATGTAGCCATCTAATCTTTGACAAAGCAGACAAAAACATACACTGGGGGAAAAGAATCCTTATTTAATAAATGGTTCTGGGAAAACTGGAAAGCCACATGTAGAAGACTGAAATGAAATCTGCACTTTTCACCTCTCACAAAAATCAACTCTCGGTGGATAACAGATTTAAACCTAAGGCATGAAACTATAAGAATTCTAGAAGAAAATGTTGGAAAAACTCTTATCGACATTGGCTTAGGCAAAGAATTTATAAAGAAGACCTCAAAGGCAATCACGGCAACAAGAAAAATAAATAAATGGAACCTGATCAAATTAAAAAGTTTCTGCACAGCCAAGGAAACTATCATGAGAGCAAACAGACAACCTACAGAGTGTGAGAAAATATTTGCATGCTATGCATCTGATAAAGGGCTGATACCTAGAATCTATATAGAACTCAGAAAAATAGCAAGAAAAAATCAAACAATTCCATAAAAAACGTGGGCAAAGGACATGAACAGAAACTTTTCAAAAGAAGACAGACTAATTGCCTACAGACATTTGAAAAAAATGCTCAACATCTCTAATCATCAGGGAAATGCAAATCAAAGCCACTATGAGATATCACTTAACTCCAGTGAGAATGGCTTTTATCAAAAGTCCCCAAACAACAAATGTTGACGTGGTATGGAGAGATGGGAACACTCTTACATTGCTGGTGGGACTGCAAACTAGTACAACCTCTATGGAAATTAATACGGAGATACGTCAAAGAACTCAAAGTAGAACTACCATTTGATTCAGCAATTCCACTATTGGATATATAGCCAAAGGAAGAAAAGACATTCTATAAAAAATATATCTGCATTCCAATGTTTATAGCAGCACAATTCACAATTGCAAAGATGTGAAAAGAATCCAAGTGCCCATTAATACATAAGTGGATTAATAACTGTGCTATATGTATACTATGGAGTAGTACTCAGCCACAAAAAACAATGGTGATCTAGCACCTCTTGTACTATCATGGATAGAGCTGGGGCCCATTTTTAGTGAAGTACCACAAGAATGGGGAAAAATAAGCACCACATGTACTCATCATCGAATTGGTATTGACTGATCAATACTTAAGTGCACATATAGTAATAACATCCATTGGGTGTCTGGCAGGCGGGGGGGAGGAGCGGATTGGTATACACACACCTAATGGGTGCAGTGTGCGCCCTCTGGAGGATGGACACACTTGAAACTCTGATTCTTACGGGGCAAAGGCAATATACGTAACCTAAATATTTGTATCTCCATATATGTTGAAATTGAAAAGGTTAATTTAATAGTTCTTATTCTCTTTCTACTTTAAAATTTTTATGGCAATAAATAGTGATGAAATTCATCATTACAAAGAATTGTAGGAAAACTTGCTGATAGAGACTCAGAGATAAGATTTAGAAGGTTAACATGGATCATATCACTACAATTAGAATTTATTAAGATTAGTGACTTAAACTGGTAAAGAAAATAGTTTTTTTAAAACAAGTAACAAGGCAGGCTTTGGGAGAGCAAATATGTTTGTCAGGAAGATAGTGCAATTAAGTTTTATTTTTTGTTAAAATAATGACATATTTCTTCTTAACAATTGAGACAGACACAGTGTAAAATAATCTGTTTAAAATAATTTGATATTTATTCTTTTTTAATGTTTTGGATCTCAGATGATACAAGTCCATGGTTATTCTGGATAAATTAAATTAATACTGAGATAGACTATTTTTTTAATGGAAGTATATCATCATTTGAAATATTGCCACTTTTCAAACCTAAATGTTACCTTGATATCCCAGAAACCATTCTTTGTTTCACAGGTGTTAACATTATCTTCACAGTGTGTTTATTTCTGACATTCTTGACTTATTATTTTTTTGTAAAAAACAACAAAAATCTGAATTCACTGTGCACACAAAGCATTAAAAATCTACAGGAATTGATTGTTATAACATTGTAATCTTATTAAATGCTTACTTAGAGAAGCAAATATATTTTATTTAATCACATCATTATTAAGAAGAAAGCTAAAGAATCAGAGCAACTCTTTCATCTCTTAGCATCTCATAAAAATGGCACATATTTCTACATTTAGACATTTCTACATTTCAGAATATTTTGGTGTGCTATATTGTTGAGAAGAGAAAATGATGTGTCCTTGGAAAATAAGTGTTTGCTAAAATTTTAAAATTTATATTTTTTCATAAAAATGCTATGATCCTGTAATGAGAAAGATTTTTCTGGGATCTCAGCTGAAGAGTGAAAAATACTTCTAGAATCTGCCATTTCTTTCTACTATTCTCACTCTTCTTAAGCACATCTTACTTTCTGATACTGTGATATGTCCCAGCATATACAGTCATGCATCACTTAACAATGGGGATACAGTCTGACGAATGCGTCATTAGATGATTTCATTGTTGTGTGAACATCACAGAGTACACTTACACAAACTCAGATGATATAGCCTAATACACACCTAAGCTACATGGAATAGACAATGCTCCTAGCCTCCAAACCTGTACAGAATGTTACTGTATTGAATACTGTAGGGCATTGTAACACAGCGGTAAGTATTAAATTTTTCTGACTAAACATTGAAAAGGCAATAATTTGTGCTACAATGTTATGGTGGCTAGGATGTCACTAAGCAATAGGAATTTTTCAGTTCCATTATAATCTCATGGACCACCGTCATATACATGGCCTGTCATTGACTGAAATGTCTTTATGCAGTGCATGATTATACTTCAAATTTCTAATGTTTTTCTAAGTATCAAAACATAGCAATAGCAATGAAAGTTGTTTTGGTTCTGATAGTATAACATAAAACTTTTTGTTTCTTTAAAAATTTATTATTGTTTAACTTTCAAAATTGCCACTTTAAATTGAGATAGACTCTCCAATAATATTTTATGTGTACAGAAATGTGTATTTTGGTGATTTTTCACAAACGAAACATCTGTGCAAGCTGCCCAAGTCAACAAATGGAACATTAGAATCACCTCCAAGCCCTGTTTGTGTCCCTCTCCAATAGTCACCTCCTCTTATCCCACAAAATTGGCTCACACATTTTTATTTTTTATAGTGATCCTTTCCTCACTTTACTTTGTAGTTGTTTTTTTTTCACTTAAATTTCAATCCCTAAATACAGTTATTTAATTTGAATGATTTCGAATTCTATACAAGTAGAATCATAGAGTAAATATTGTTTTAAGTCTGAGTTTTTCACTCACTTTTTTGTGATTCATCTGTGTTGTTGCCTGAATCTATAGTCTGCTTATCATCACAGTATTTTACTTTATGAATATACCACTATTTATTTATTCACTCACCTCTGGATGGAAATGATATATATACATATTTTGGCTACTACTAAAACGTCTCTTGGTGCACTCGTGCATACATTGCTTTTGAGTAGACGGTTCAATGTTTGTAGTTAACCCAGCAATCAAGTCTTCCGTCTCAGAACTCCTTTATAATTCTGAAAAATTACTGAAGATCCAAAAAAGCCTGAGTTTATGTGCTTTAAATTTATTGTATTTCTATTGACATTGTGATATTGATATTGATACCATATTTGTTATTGATTGCAGTGCTTTGCATTTTTTTAAATCCCATTAACGTCTTGCTCTCATGTCTGATGAAGACAGATGGATTCTTACACCTGCTTCTGTATTCAATCTGTTGAAATATCATGAATCATGTATTCTCTGGGAACCCCACTTATACATGTGAGATGAGGAGAATGAAAAAAAGGAAAATCAGGTCTTAGCATTATGAAAATATTCTTACCTCACAGACCTTATGAAAATGTCTCAGGAACCACCAGTAATCTCAAGATCAAACTTTGAAAATTGTAGTAGATAATGCTCAACTGACTTGCAGACTCATTGTACAAGTTTACGTCGTTGTTACCAGTATGTGAGAGTTCCTGTTGTTCCACTTTCTTTTCCACAGATTTTTTAATCCATTTGTAAATTTTAGTCATCTGGTGCATATAAAGTAGTATCTCACTCTGGTTTTATAATTTGCATTTTTCTGGTTGCCAGTAAAGATCATAAGGCTTTTCATGTTATCCTAATTAGGAAATGCTTTTTAGAACATATTTGTCCAAATCTTTTGGTCATTTTTATCTTGGACTGTCCACCTTGGCCATATGGATTTGTAGGAGGTATTGCTTTGAAGCTTTTCTTCTTTAACTTTAGGTTTAAATAATTTTACTTTGTAGTCATTGGATAAGTTTCCTTTTAATATTCCCTTGAGGTTCACAAATACACTTAAATTTCTCATTTCATATATTTCCTAAGTTTTGGAAAACCCTCAGGCACTATTTATTCAAACATTGCTTCTGTGCCAGTACTACCATCTAAGATCAAATTTTACATATAGAATATATTCACCGTATTTTCTGTATCTTTCATATTTATCTTCATGCTTCCTTCTCCATACTTTTTTATATACTATCTTCTAACTACTGATTTTCTCTTTAGTCTTTCTTCTTTTTAAAAAATACGTATTTAACATTTTCCTCTAAACATGGCTTTAACATCATCTTAAATGCTTTAGTATGGATATTATTATTCAATTTTATCCTATCAATTTATTCATTAATTTCATTTATTACATTCATTTTTTATAATTTTGACTTTTATTTTCTATCGTATATATTCCACCTTATACATATTATTTTGTCTATATTTGATAAATTTAGTATTTAGTGTATTTGTAAGTTTATTCTTACCTATTTTCCCTTTTTTTATGCATGTTGCTTTTCACACATTTCTGATTATTTTTATTGTTTGACAGATATTATATGTGAAAATATTACCTGTAGAAATTATTTGAAGTCTAGAATTAGGTTATTTTCTTTCTAAAAAGGTTTTCTGGTGTCTGTTAGGTGCACAGGGTCGCTGGCAATGAGGCCCAGCTCACTCCCTCGCACTGGCCTGTGTGCTCCCAGTTCACCTAGGCTGCATTTTTCCTCTGCTGCCTTTTCTTTCTAATGTTCCTCATACAGAGAACACATTTTGAAATGTCAACTTGCTAGAATAAAACAACATCAATGTGCGCATCACTATGGATGCCATTAATTGCTACTTGT
This sequence comes from Avahi laniger, assembly GCA_963575035.1. NCBI lineage: Eukaryota > Metazoa > Chordata > Mammalia > Primates > Indriidae > Avahi > Avahi laniger. Next base: position 22,894 of record CAUYSK010035094.1, on the reverse strand, counting down.
CTATATTCATTTTTTCTTATAAATAAAATAAGTTTTAAGAATGGTTTTTAGAAGATAACTTATTCAGATGTACATTTCCTTCAATTTTTCCAAGACCTTTTACTTACATATATTAATTGAGTGACATAAACCAAAGCCAATTACGGATTTTTCAGGAGTTTTGCAGTTTTAAGCCTTACATCTGCTCAATTGGTTCAACAAGGCTAACCCTCTCTTAGTCTTTGTCTCCTAATCAGTGTGCCAAATACTATTCAGTTTCCCAAAAAAGGGAGAGCAATAGGTCCTACTCTTGAGAGACCATAGGTGTAAATATCTGCTATAATTAAGGCCCAATTTTAACGAATCCAAGAAAGATCCTGCTGTTATCACAAAATCTCAACACCTGCTTTGTGAGTCTGGATAAGTGTGAGTCTGGCACATCTAGAAATTTCAATGAGAGAAAATAATTAGTCCCAATGATACTTTCAATAAAATCCAATCACCTGGCAGGTAAAGGTAGAGTTTTTCTGTCTCAAGAGAATGTGAAAATTAAGACTGTCATTGAGGAAGCAGCAGGAAATACTTTCATTTGCTGTGAATTTCTTTCTTTTCTCCCACTTATATTCATGAATTAAGGGATTGTGCTAGAGATCACACTCAGTCTTTCTCTCATTGCATTTTTAAGAATAATTTAAGAGAGAGTGAGACGTCAACAGAATTTACCATTTTGGAGGATGAGCCAAGTTTCAGATTGCTAGTAATGTGGAACTCATTTGACAAGCTTCTGTATTTCTCTCTCTCACCCCACTCCTTGTTACTTTCTTTTAAAAAGAAATGAACACCATGCCTCCTTTCAAGCTTATGATGATGCAAATGAAGTTTTAGAGACCATTAGTTCAGGAGAGGATATTGGTACAAAGATCCTCTTCTATAAAGTTGGTACCTTGTATCACCACATTAAAGAATAAGTTAAGACATTTGACGGTATACAAGGCCGGTTTTATTTACCCGTAGCATCATTATATCTTACTGGGAGAGATTGTGGAATATAAGAGAGATTAATCGGAGTGGTCCCAGTATCCCTCTGTATGAGTATCTACTAATGCATAAGAAATCACCTCAAAACTTAGTGGCTTAAATAACCAGTGCTTTATTTAATCATGATTCTGTGGGTCACCATTTTGGGGTGGGCTCAGCTGAGTGTTTTTTCAGATAGTCTTACCTGGAGTCACTTACGTGACTGTGATCATCTGGCAGCTAATGGTTACTCTAAGATGCTTCACTTCCATATTTGGCAGTTCACGATGGCTGTTTTCTGGACCAAGTACCTCCAGCAGTCTAGCTTGGGCTTCACATAAGCATTCCAAAGTAATAAGGCTCAATGAACAATTTCTTATAAAGTTCTTAGATTTCTTTCCCTCTGGGAAAGATACCCAAAAGTGGGATTGCTGGATTGCATGGTAATTCTATTTTTAGTTTTTGAGAAATTTCTATAGTGTTTTTCACATAGGTCGTACTAATTTATATTCCCACCAACAGTGTATAAGAATTCCCTTTTCTATACATCCTTGCCAACATCTGCTATTTTTTGTCTTTTTAATAATAGCCATTCTGATTGGTATAAGATAATGTCTCATTGTGGTTTTAATTTGCATTACTTTGATGATTAGTGATGTTGAACATTTTGTCATATACTTCTTGGCTATTTGTCTTCTTTTCAAAACTGTCTATTCATTTCCTTAGCCCACTTTTTAATAGGGTTAATTTTGTTTTTCTTGTTATTATTATTGAGTTACTTTAATTCCTTGTAAATTCTGGCTATTACTCCCCTGTCTGATGTATACTTTGCAAATATTTTCTCCAGTTCTGTAGATTGTCTATTTGTTGATTATTTATTTTGTTGTGCAGAACTTTGTAGTTTAATTAAGTCCCATTTGTTTATTTTTGTTTTTGTTGCCTGTGCTTTTGAGGTCTTAATAATGAATTATTTGCCTAGACCAAGGTCCAGAAGAGTCTTCCCTAGGCCTAGGTTTTATTTTAGTATTTTTATAGTTTTTGGTGTTACTTTTAAGTCTTTAATGCATGGTGCTGGTATAAAACTAGACACACAGATCAATGGGACAGAATAGAGAACACAGAAATAAAGCCACAGACTTATAGCCAACTGATATTTGGCAAAGGAGACAAGAATACACACAGGGGAAAGGACAACCTTTTCAATAAATGGTGCTGGGAAAATTGGATTGCCATATGTAGAAGAATGAAACTAGACCTTTATCTCTTATCATGTACAAAAATCAATGTGTAATTTAGTGTATGTATTCCCTTTTCTCTACATCCTTGCCAACATCTGTTTGTTATTTTTTTGTCTTTTTAATAATAAACATTCTGATTGGTGTTAGATAATGTCTCATTGTAGTTTTAATTTACATTAGTCTGAAGATTAGTGATTTAATGTATGATTAAAAATCAGATCCCATCAGTCATTATCTATATTAGATAAGTAGCATAATAATGAATTGTCAATTCCCTCATATTGATTCATTTAAACTAATAGATTTCACATGAAGAAATATTTACCTAATTAGCAATTCTTACAGTTGTTTTTATTATTTTCTTATTTTGAATTAAAGTAAAATATGAGTCATAGTTTATAAATGTTATGATAGTTTTCATAAAGATATTTTGTCAGCCCATTTATATGTTATTTATCTTTATGTACTCATAGAGAGACATATGAATTACTTTTATTAAATGTTAATTTCAAATATTTGCGGTGATTGGATTTTGACTATTTTTTCCTTTCTTATTCTACTTTTCTCTATTAAGTGAATCATTTTTAGTGATCACATAAAAATTTATTATATGAAGAATGTATTTACTAGCTTCCTTCACACATATCATACACATATACACACGTACACACTTCCAGATTGGCTTAATTTTTTATAATCCACTCTATTGGAAATGGATAAGAACAGGTAGAATGTTATTTATATAATGAGAGAAATCAGAAGCTTTATAGAAAAATATGGGCAATACAAGAAAAATTAATCAACCGTACTTCTTAATTCGTCATTCAAAATTCTTAGTTTTTTCTAAAAGTTCTTTCTGGAAAACTATCTCAATGGGGGAATCTAAAATACTGACCAGGATTTGTGCATGCATATGCATGCATTATTAGATTAATAATAAAGAAAAAATGACAATAGTTTAATCTAACATAAATATTTATGAACATGCCTATTTGCTTTCTCCACTGCCCCTTACATGCACATACTTTGCCAGCATTTATGCTAGGAACACTGACATAGTCTCTTGAGTAGTTCTCTGTACCTTCTCAGGTAAGCCTCAAGTAAGACTGATTAGACCAAATCATAATAAAGAACGAGCCATTTTAAGCAAATTATGCTTTTTTATAACATTTAGCGGAGATAAAATTTTGTATTTTTATGTACATATTAATGTATGGCTTCACAAATAGACTGCAATCTCTATAAAATCAGGAATTTTGTCTGTTTTCCTTCATCATTGCTTCCTCAATATATACTTCATACATTTGAGCATTCAGCAATTAAATTAATAAATTTGAGCACTTTGTTAAATGGATAAACAAACAACAGTAAATTGTGGTGGCGTTAAGAACACTATAAAATCAGGCAGTCATTTTGAAAAATGGAAGAAGTCTTTTGATATATTGTAATTAAAACATGAATTGAAATATAAATTTTAAACCTATTTTAAGATGAATAATATAACATGAAAGTTAAACAAAAAAGCTAAAAGAAAATATTCTACTAGGGAGTATATTTTTTTAATATAAGACATGAATATCCTGTAAAAACGTAGGGAATCTACTCTATTAAAAATTAACTAATATCACTTTAAGTACTAGTCTTTAAGAAGTTAAATCAATCTTAACTTAATGAAGAAACCAGGAGAAAGAGTAAGATTTTATAATCTATGTGTGGGTGTAGGTCCAATATGAACTTATATGCTATAGGGAGGAGATACAATAATTGCACATTTTAAGAAACTTTTTTGCCCCCCAATAAAAGTTAAATAGACATGTTTTAATATTCCAAGAAACAGAGGGAGTTACCCTACATACAGTCTTTTCATGTTGACCTGCTCAGCATAGAGCACACCCAGAAAATTGCAGAACATACCGTCAAGAAGTGAGCGCTCACCTATGAGAAAACAAGTACTGGTAAACTGGGCTTCTCATCACGTTCCTTCTAAAATCCAACGAAAATACCTGCAAATACACACCAAGATAAAGATGTTTGGTCATCGCTCATGACTCTCTCATTAACGTCACTTCTTGCACACACCACAATCATTCTTCTGGAAAATATAAAAGATAGTATATAGATATTTGGTGCTATTCACTAAAAGTTAAGTGTTTAAACTTTCTGAGGACAATGTTCTATATTGTCATAATAATAACTCTCACTTTTGTATAGCTTCTTGTTTATTTTATACCTCTTCACCTTATTGCTTAAAGTAAGACATAAACTTAGAAGTAATAAAACTAAATTTTAAAACATCTTTAAATGAGATTTTTATAATATAATGCTTTCTGGGGACATTATTTGAATTTAAAGAAGTTATAATGACCTGATTAACCAGAATATCATTCTCTTCAGATGAAGCCATTTATACAGTTCCCTAGGTATGTAGATACAAGTTACCCGCTGTAATCAAATCACCGTTGATGGGAATAATATGCTGAATCAATGGTGCATTAATAATTGAAGTGCTGTTGCTACTTCTTGTAAATCTTGATAGAGAAAATTGAGTCATCCTTTTCATACACACATGTGAAAAAAGATCATAGCTTTTTAGAACCTATGCCAAATGTAATTTTACCAAAATAGATATTATACTCATTAAAGCTAGGTAGCATAGGCAATCATTCTGGACACACATGCTGCTATACTTACATTATTTTGAAACGTTTTCAAAGTAGAATAAACAAAAAACCACCACTCCGTCATCTCCTGGTTATTATAATTACATTACAAAACCAAGATCGCATTTGTAATCCTAATTAGTTTTAGTAGAAAATGGAGTTATGTCTCTTGATGAAAATCTATGCTAAAATGTTCTGTGAAATTTAGCGTTATTTTCAATTTGCAGGCACATAAAATGCTATCATTATCTAATAGTATGATGTTTCCCATACTCTAAAGTGCCAGGAAAAAATTGTTTTATTACAAGAGAAAATATAGATCAACTTTTAAAAATCATCTTTATCTTAATGAACCTTTCTTTCAAACACTTAACTTAGATACAAGACCTAAAAACCTGAGTTCAAGGTCATCACTGAGTCAAAATCTAGAGCAGCTGAAAATTGAATCAAAGCTGAACACGTTGAAAGAAGCAAGGCGAATGTTGTCTTGAGGAACTGATGCAAACAGAAAATGCTATTTGCAGTTTACTTTTATGAGATGAACAAGTGGTAAAGTGTTTGGGGGACGCTGCTGGTAAAGGGAACAAAGAAAGGATCTCTTAGGCTAGTCTTCAGGGGCCTAGAGTTTCCCAGGCTTTTCTGGTAGAAATTCACGGCCTGGATTGTTTGTTAAAGACGGAGTTACGTTACACAGATGTTTTTTCTCCACTTCTCATTCTCGTTGCAGCGATGTTACTGTCGCTCTGATGTATTTGTGGGTCTTTCCTCTGTGTCCTCCAGTTTGCCATGTCGCGATGGCAGGAAAAGCTTGATGAAGACAAGCCAGATCTGCACAGACAGTGGTAATAAGAATCAGAATGAAAAAAAAAACAAACATCAGAATGTTGTACATTTGGTTCTCTTCTTAAGTTTATTAAAGCCCCAATAGGCAAGATGACTAAGCCTAACATGAATTCAGAGGTTAGCAAGAATGATGACTTGGGACTTTTCAGTCAGTTTCAATGCAAACAAGCAATGAAAAGCTATAAATTGGGCAAGGGTACAAATGAATGAGTGGATGTAGCTTCTGGAGTGAACACAGTTCCTCCAGGAGGTGAGTCGATATTAGGTGGTCAAGCCATTTTCAAAGAATGAGAAATCATTTAAGTCAGAGGAGATCAGAATAGTTGGTTTTCTGCCTTATGCATGATTGAACAGATGGCGAGGTCGTGCCTTATGCACCTGTTTCTCATTGCCTCATTCGATTATCTGCAGGCCTGGCTGTGGCTAGAGCCGAGGAGTGGAGTGGCGACATGTAGAAAGCTAAACTAGAAGACGGCTTCAGTTCACATTTCTCTGCTATTACCCATCGCCTATTTGTACATACGTTATTTTGCTCCTTGACAAAAGGAACATATAGCACATAGCTATTTGAGTCTACTCCAGAGGTCGTCCATTGATCAGCCATGTCATGGTAGTGGACCATGATGTAGGGAAATAACAACAACAACAAGATCTGCTATGAAATCGTATATTTAGGCAAGACATATAATGAAACAATATAGTCATGATTAACACTGGAAGCTGTTTGCAGCTGACAAGTTACCTGCAAGGTGGGTAGTATAAAATCGTTATTCCGGGATCAGTGCATCCATCCTTTCTAGTCACCGGTCAACTAAATGGTGACCGGATAGGTAGATGTAGAAATGGCTTGATTTAAGGAAATAGTGATTTAGTTATAAGTGACAAAGAAATATTAATCCCAATCTGGCTTAAGCAGAAAATACATTTATTGACTTTAGAGAAGACCTGGGTCTCATGAAGGGCTCCCTCAATCTCACATCTGAATGTTTAGCCTTTTGATGTTTCAATCAAATCATCAGGCTTCATAGAGCGACTATTTTCCCACTTATAATGTCCTAAATGTTCCTTTGCCTAAACACTAGGCACGTATTTACAGTGTTCTCACACGTCACATGTATTCCAAGGGAAGAGAGAGGGTATCTTTTGAGAGATCAGAAAGAAATCCTTCCTTCCACTCCCTTTAATTGGACAAAAATGGGTTGAATGCTCATCCCTGAACCAATAGCTATTAACAGAAAGGGAGATTATTTGATTAGCTTAAACCAGGTAGCTGAGGGGGCAAGTTTAATGGTATCAAATTCTACAGCTGAGAATAGAAGAGTAGCAAAGGGGAAACAAAGAATGGAAAGAAAGGAAAAGTATCAGCACATGTCAAAAAGGCACAAAAGCTAATCTAAAAGTATCCCCAATGGCCAAATCTAGAATAATTTTAGCAACATTACAATTAATGGTAGATTGTATTAGATTATAACCCAAAGAATAAAACAAATATTCATGACTCCACACCTATATAAATACATAGCTGAATAATATAATAAATGATAATAATGGACAAATTTTCCTTAGAAAATAATTCCTATAAATAAATGTACAAAGAATAAAGGAAATACAAAATCATCATTAGAACCCTACAACAACATTTCCTGCAGGCAAGATCCAACACTTTTCATCGAAATGGTGAGCAAAAGTTAAAGAAAAAAAACAGAATGTGTGCATATTCTCAGAGTATCTCCAGCCAATAAATATTTATTAATTACAAAGAGAGTAACAATATTATAACTACACAGTGGAGAAACCTGGCACTCAGTATCTTAATGAAGTGATCAATTTTGGCATTACCAAAAATAACATCATGTTCGCCCTGACATCATACACTGAGAAAGATGTCACTTTTGTGGCATTCTACACAATAATGTACAACTTTAATACAGATATGGGAAAAAAACCCATCAAACTCAAATTAAGAGGCATCCTAAAAATAAGTGAAAACTATGCTTTAGATGTTTCAAGGGGATGAAAAGCAAGGAAAGACTGGGGAATAGTTACATTTGTAGGGAAAGTAAGAAGACATGACAAGCAAATGCTGTGTGACATCTTGGGTAGTCCCTGACTTTAGCAAAAATAATCAATGGCACCACCTCAGCCATGGAAGACACTCAGGTCAGCCTCAACTCACTGGCCGGGGCAGTTCTAAATGGTAGAATCACCCTTAGGCTTCCTCCCTGTGGGACTACGTGCAGTGTGTAAATCTCTAATACATCCTGCAGTACCTAGGCAAATGCCTCAAACCAATGTAAAGGTCAATATAAAAGCTTCTGGAGAAATCCACCTAGCAGGTAGACCCTGAAAGTTTAAATTATTTGTTCAAAATTTGACATTTGTGTTCAGGACCCTAGGAGGCATGGTTGAGGTCCATACTTCAGGTTGACTTCCTGTTGCTGCTTGGAGTTGTATTGATAGTAGCCTTAATTATGTACTGTATAAGGAAACACAAATGAATTTGTTTCTAGATTTTGTTTGTCAGACTAATTAAAGTGGCCAATGGAGTGGGATATTTATGGGATAATTCACCACATACCAAGACAGTGTAGATACAAGAAGCAGATATTAAATATTATCGAACAAAAATTCTTCATGGTTTGTTGCATTTATGTACAACTTGTAAGTAGAGGGACTTGCTGCCGTTGTTCCGGACTCTTTCTTAAAGGATGTTTTTATACCAAACAGGCTTGGAACATACAGATAGTATTTCCCTTCAAAACAAAGGGTGGGTTTGTTTACTATCCAATATATTTAATAATAAAGATAATATCTCCCTGAGAGCTGAGATCAGGCAGATTACTACATATTATAAAAGATTTGGTCCCTTACCTTGCGGTTTTTCTTTTTAATGCGTCTTTCTGAGCTTGGGGAACTGGTACAAATGCTGACACTGGCCATTGCTCTTGCTGTGAGTAGAACACAGTACTTTGATCAAGAAGAGTGACATACATTCTTCCATCTTCCAGTAATCGTGGGAGCCTAACTTGTTATCTTATAGTATGATACAAACTAAAACTTTCACAGTTGCTGATACCCACTATAACCCACAATTAATATTTCTTTTTGTTATTTCAAAATATTAGGGGGGTAAATGTTTTTGTTACATGGGTACTTTCTATAATGCTTAATTCAGGGCTATTAGTGTGCCCATCACGCAAATAGTGTTCATTGTACCTGACAGATAAGTTTTTACTCCTCCCCGCTTCTTGATTTCCAATGACCCTCACATCTCTCTATGCCCACGTGTGCCCATCGTTGAGCTCCCAATCACTAGTGAAAACATGTGGTGTGTGGTTTTCCATTCCTGAGATACTTCACTTAAGATAAAGGTCTCCAGTTCCATCTAAGTTGCTGCAAAAGACATTATTTCATTTCTTTTTATGGCTGAGCAATATTCCGAGTGTCACACTACTATTTCTTATAAAGAAAAAGAGGAGGTCACATTTACTGTAATAGGATATATCAGTAGTCAAGAGCAATTTGAAGGAGCAAATGTTATAAATAAGGCATTATATTAATATAGAGTGGACCCTAAAGTTCAGTCGAAGGCAAATAAAATTTCCTAGGGATAACCTGTAACCTGCATTCTACTCTTACAACTTAAATAGCTCTCATTTATGCTAATATTAAGCTTTGAGTTGTTAAATAAATTAAACAATTTCCAATCCTGTATTACAGGACCTTTGCATTACATTGAACATTTTGATCGCTCCATTCTACCTAAAAATTTCCCTTTGTGTCTGCAATATTTAATCTTCTGATTCTACTCTTGCTTTTCTGATTATCCCTTTTCACAAGGGTATCTCTTCTTATCTGCTAAAAAGTTGTTATTTCTTCAGAATTGGCCCAACATGAAAATTTATCCATTCTTTTTGGATTTAACTTATCAAGTGTATGCTTCTTACTCATAAACGGGTATATCTCTGGCTTATACCATTCTCCTGAATTCCGACTGCCTGCTGAATAACTGTTCCAGAAAACTTGAACATAATTTGTTCAAAACTGAACTTGCCATCTTTGTATTTTAAATGTAATATATTATTATTTTTGTCTGTTTTATTACTTGGCAACATGATCCAATCAGGCACCTGAAAGTTATCTTGGACTAGTTCATTCTCTTTTACTTCTCATATCTTATCGACTCTCTAGTTGTTTTAAGCTTTCTCATGTTGTCCCTGTCCTCTGCATTCTTATTGCTATTGTTCTTTTTTTAAAATTTCAAAATATTAAGGAGGTACCAATGTTTTAGTTTACACGGATTGCTTTTGCACTGCTTGAGCTCCGGCTACAGGCGTGCCCATCGCCCAAATAGTGTTCGTCATACTCATTCGGTAGGTTTTCGCCCATCCCTTCCTCCCCCTCACCCTCCTGCTTCATTTCCACTGAGTTTTACATCCCGTCTGTGTGCACGGCAACAAAGAAAATTAATAAATGGGATTTAATTAAAGCAAAAAGCTTCTGCACAGTTAAAAAAAAAACAATCAACAGAGCAAATAGACAACCTACAGAATGGAAGAAAATATTCACAAGCTGAACATCTGATAAAAGGCTCATATCCAGAATTTATAAGAACTCAAGCAAAATCTGCAAGAAAAAAACCAAACAACCCTATAAAAATGGGCAAAAGACACGAACAGAGGCTTCTCAAAAAAAGAAAGACAAATGGCCAATACACATATGAAAAAATGCTCCGTGTCACTCTTGTTCTCGATGTGGCTCTCGTCTGTTTGTCCTCTGTGATTGCTCCCTGATACTTAAAATTGACTTCTCTCTTGTTGTCAGAATTTACCTCCCTGAGGATGCCCATAGGATAAAATAAAAAGCAATCCTGAAGAATTCAAGAACCTCTGTGAACCGATCCCTGCCTCCTCTTCGGCTTTGTTTTCTGCACTTCCTAAGCATGAGATTCTATGGGCAAGAAACAGCAAACTATGAATTTCTGCTCCTCCTGCAAACAGACGCCGATGCCCCCAAGGCCAAGGCCGCTCATGCTCGCGCACCCCCTGCGGTGCTGTGTGCCCAGCGTATCTTTTCTGCGTTTTGTAAAGCACAGTACTTCCTCTCATAATCAGGGCTAGCTCTGCTGTTTTAGAAAAGTTTTTCAGTCCTAACATTAGTAATTCACTGAGTCTATCATTTGGTATTAAATCACTTCTTTTTGGTTCTCTCATGGTATATGTGAATTTCCCTTTTTAAACTGCACAATGATTTTTGATCATTTGTTTGCCTTTTCTGCCTTCCTACGTTGGTGAATTCCTTAAGGTCAGGTGAAGTCAGGAAGCATGCCTTTGTCATCTTTTTGTTTCATTTTTGTTTTTGTCTCTCACTGGTGATAGCTCAGTAATTTGAAAAATAGTTAACAGAATGCACAAATAAAGGTGATACCGTATCTATATCTACATTTACCTATAAGAGGTGCATGAATATACATATAAAATCTGCTCATCTATAACTGAAAATTAACTGGACCATTTTGCCTGCTCTGAAGCAGTATTTATTAAAGGATCACCCATGTCTCTAGACTGCCCTTCAGCAGAGGCAGCAGAATTAAGTGTCTATGTTTCGGAAACTGGCTCAAGAGCCCGTTTGAAGCTACTTCAAACTCATTTCCAAGTCATTTATTTTAACAGCCAGAGCATTTCTTAAAGCCAATCCTGCCTTATTCCTTTACTTCTAACCAAATGTAGGCTTTGCATTAAGAATAAATGCCACATAACCTTATCTCCTAGCTTGAATTATTTAACAATTTATGTATTCTTTTTTACTTTTTTGACTGAACATTACCATAGTAACTTGCTGTTGAATGTGTACATTGAATATATATGTATATGGATAATAAAACATATTTTGTACCTTTCAGACTTTATTGCAACATAGATACTATTTACAATAAGTAACAGCTATTTATCATTTCATCAGAGCTATCCAGAAATAACCATTTCATCTTACTTTCTGGCATGCCACAAAAGCCATGTTATCAGGTATCTATAAATAAATAAATTCAATATACAATTTATATGTTTCTACATGAAAATATGTCTGAAAACTCCATCTAGATTTTAGCTACAATTCTTTTTATTTGTTTTTTGTTTTCTTGGAGACAGGTTCTTGCTCTGTCACCCAGGCTGGAGTACAGTGGCACAGTCATAGCTCACTGCAACCTCGATCTCCTGGGCTCCAGTGATCCTCCTGCCTCATGCACCACCATGCCCAGCTAAGATTTTAACCCTATTTGGGGGCAGCAAAATCATGGTCATAAATTAAAATGCTACTTATATTTGATTAATAAAAACAAGTACTACACAAGCTTTATTTTCTCAAAAAGCTCAAATCCAGTGAAATAAACAAACACATTCAATGCCTTTTACAGTATTTGTGGAGCACTAACCTCTAAAAAAGTTCACATTTAGACCAAATTGATACAATGAAAAACTATGGACAACACATCAATATGAAGAGCTTTTCTGAAAATAACCATAAATTTTAGATTAAGGAGAAGCTTATTTTGGATTTATAATCCAGCTAGACTTCTCTTTAGATATATGTCTTTTAAATTCCTATTTAAAAAGGTAATACATTTGTATTTATCATTTAGAAATTAACTACTACTAGGCTAATAACAAAAATAACAGTTATTGTCTAATCATTCCTGAATATAAATACCTGCTCTTTACATGATATCATTTTAACATATTCTCTTTTTTGAGAAGTTTCCCCCACAGCATATCACCATTTTTTTTATTTTTCAGCTTTAGAAATTATATATAGATTTCTTATTTTAAAAGATGAGGATTTCTTGTCTTTTCTAACTGGTTCCACACTGAACTCTTGTCTTTAATCCTCTCATTTTAGTGTTACCATTTTCATCAAACTCTATGATTTTATATTAAGATGATTATATAAATATTGTTATAGCTGAGCTATATAGAAAATTATGATTACAGTGCATTTCTTATATGAAATTTGGTTTTGTGAACTTTAGTTAATGACTGTCTCAGTTTTTGTCATTTGAAAGCAGAATTCTATAAATAATTTTCCACCCTGCTTTCTTTCACCTGGTTGTCCTTTAGGCTTAAGCATGTCGGTTACCTGGGGATATGCCTTTACTATAACCTGGTAATTTCTTTAAGCATAAAAGCTTTAATGAAGTATAACCTTTACAGAAAAGTGGTGCAGAAACATACATATACATCTCGATGAATATTCACATATTAAACAACCTTATGTAATGATACTCCGGATGAGGCAACAGAAGATTTTCTGAACTCCAGAAGTCCCCGCTACGCTGTACTCCAGTCACTTTCCCCAGGACAAATACTACCCTAAATTCCAACACCGTGGATGACTGTGACCACTCTTGGACTTTTCATAAGTGAACAGAGTGTATGTTTCTGCTGTGTCTGAGTCCATGGCCTCAATGTTACTCTTTGAGGTTATCTCTATTGCGTGGAATTATTACATGTACTCATTGCTCTATGTAGTTCACTGTGCTGATCCATTCCACTGTGGGACATTTGGGTTCCTTTCAGGTTTAGTTTAGTTTGGTTTTGTTCCATTGCAAGTAGTCTTGTTTACATGTTTGGTGTTAGTGCTCTGTTGTCATTTAAATTTTGGTGTTGCTGTTGAGAATTTGATGTCATGCTAACTCTTTTGAAAATTCACAACGATGCGGTTGGATGGGTGTGTGTTTCATTAATCATACTCAGCACTTAGGAAGTCATTTTATTTTCAATATTGATATATTCAGCATCAAAAAAATTCTGATACTTTTTTGTTTACTTTCATTTCTTCTTTTTATTTAAATTTATATTATTTAGATAGTATGTCTTTGGGAAGAATTATCTAAATCTCTTTTTCTTTTCACCGATCTTCCTTTTTCTCTTTGTGTGTGTGTGTGTGTGTGTGTGTGTGTGCCTGTTCTACTTCTCAGAAAATTTCCTTAACATTTTTCAGCCCTTTTTAAAATTTTCATTTATACTATCATATTTTCTTCTCCAAAGCACTTTATAATTCTAATTATCTTAATGTTCATTTTTAACATCCTCCTATGTTTGTTTTAATAATGCAATATCTTCTTTTTTTTTTAAGAAAATGAGTATATATTTTTTTAAAAATTCACAATTTTTTTTTCATTTGTCCTAATTTTTTTTCAGATTGATATTTTTGGCCTTGGCCTGTCATCATATAGACTTTTCATAATATTTTCTATTCTTTGGTTTCATATTCACATTTCATAATGAGGATCTATCATGTTGGATGAGGATTTGTCCATTGCTGGGAATTGAACATATCATTGGGGAATACTAAAGATGTGTAGCTACTTGTTTTTGTTTTATTTGTTTTTTCTTAATTGTCTGACTTGGAGCATTCTGAGAGGGGTAAAGAGGTTGGAGATCTCATGGTTTGATAGAAACACTTTTATTCAATTTTGTTTTCTCTGTAATGTCCACCATTACTACATCTTCTTTTTAGCTTCCAAAATTTTTGAACTACTTTTATTTCCTCTATTGGGCCTCATTTCATTTTATTTTTGGACCTTTTGGGTTATACTGTGTTTTCAATTCTTTCACTGAAATTTTAATGAGGTTTTAGAAGGAGATGGAGATAACCATGTGTATTCGATCCACTGTGTTTAACTGGACAATCTTGTATCGCTTCTAACTTCAGTATCATCCCTGCAAGTTAGAAAGACAGAATGTGTGAAAGTTTGACTATTTAGTCAGGTTTTGTTTCTCTCATTGAATTTTTTTTCCCTTCACTCATTTAATAAATAACTCTTGGCTTAGGTGCTATTTTATGAGCTCAAGGGACATTTTGTCAAGAGTATAATTGTTGATCTATGTAAGATAAAAATGGACCAGTGTCTTCTGTTTTAAAATTTATTATAAGAGTAATGTAGGGGAGGATATTAATTATATTTATATTTTAAAACATTCTCTTTTAATTCTCCCTGGGAATAAGAAGCAATGAGAATTTAAACCACGTATTAACCCAGTGAATGGAAAAAAAAAAACCTAATATTTTTGGTTATTACATGTAACCAAGTTTCTATACTTTCTATATTTCTATATTTCTATATTTTCTATATTTCTATAACACAAATTAACTCATCCAAGTATATAGATAGAGAAATTGTGTCAATATAATATAGCATTTGCATTTTTTCATATAAATATTTTCCTGTACTAGTAGAATAGGATAGTGGAAATAGAATAATAACTTTAAACAGGAAAGGACATCCCTATGATTGGCTGCTACACAAATAGGCACTTTTTTATCTCTAAGAAATTTAAAATGAGTGCCTAGGTTTCTACTTCTAAGAAGTTGAAGTAATATACATCTTCTATTCTTCCCAGTAAGTACAACCAAAAGCCCTGAAAAATCATAGATACCTATATATACAAACACAACAACAAAGTTAAGAAGACTCTCAAAGGTGGAGAAAAGTAGGCAGACCAGCCAGGGTCATGGGACCTGAGGAAGGATATGGTGGTGAGTTCTCTGGGCTTTCTTTTGGTCTCATATGTACTAGTTTTTTTTTTTTTTTTTTTTTTTTTTGAGACAGAGTCTTACTCCGTTGCCCAGGCTAGAGTGCCGTGGCATCAGCCTAGCTCACAGCAACCTCAAACTCCTGGGTTCAAGCGATCCTCCTGCCTCAGCCTCCTGAGTAGCTGGGACTACAGGCATGCACCATCATGCCCGGCTAATTTTTTCTGTATATATATATTTTTAGTTGTTTGGCCAATTTCTTTCTGCTTTTAGTAGAGATGGGGTCTCGCTTTTGCTCAGGCTGGTCTCGAATTCCTGAGCTCAAATGATCCGTCCTCCTCAGCCTCCCAGAGTGCTAGGATTACAGGCATGAGCCACCACGCACAGCCTCATGTGTACTAGTTTTGGAGCAGAAAAAGCCAGCAACATAGAAACACTGAGAGGCAGAGGCAAAAAAAAAAAAAAAAAAGAAAATCTCAATAAAATCTACTCTCTCTATCCGGGGCAGGAGAAGCCAAGCAAGACAGAAAGCTTTTATAAAATAACAGAGCTACTCCAGCCACACACCACAGAAGAAACTGTGGGGTTCTATCTCCATTCATGTTGGCAAAGCCCAGGGAGTGAGCCTAAACTGACACTCTAACCAGCAAATAACAAGCCACCCAACACTTACACTGGATTCATGGCAGAGAAGGCGAAGATGATACCCAGGACATTCATATCCGCTGGCTGCTACCAAGCCCTTCCACACTGCAATGCCAGCAGACACAGCAGGGGAAGCCTAGACCATCCCTCCGCAAACACACCTCTGACAGTAATGAAGTGCCAGTCTAATTTCCCATGGAGTGGTGACAGACAGTTATAGTGGAAAGTTATGACTTTCATCATCGTCCAGTGGTATCAGTCTCCAAGGCAGTGAATCCATTGATTACATATAGTTTCATTAGGAAATAGGTAAAATTATTAAAATAGATTTTAGTTTTCTTATTCTTTACTATTAGTATTAGAACTAAATTTGATTCTACCTCTAAGGGGCCATGTCCAGATTCAGCATAGTGATTTTCACCTTTGCCTTATAAACTTTGTAAACTCTAGTAAACCTATATAAGTTAATTCTAGAAATATTTATATTTGATCTGAAAAATTTTGACAGTGTTTGAGTTCATATCTTTTACTTGTGTTGGAAATCTCAGTCACATTAAAGATATAACTTCCAAAATGCCAGATCTGCCTTTTATATCCTGATAGACGGCAAGTGTACAGAATTTTTTTCAATATGTTTATATGAAGTGAGAGCATTAGAAATCAACACACAGGTGACGGGAAGCTCCCAAAGTGAAGGAGAATGATGTGGGATCAAAGATACACAGGGAAGGCACCCACACATGGGGAAGGGACAGAGGAGACAATTTCGGAGCTCCAAACTTTTGCCACAAATTTTGCTATCTGAGCTATGGGAGGGTCCACCCACCATAGCAGGCCATCGGACTGAATTAGGTATCTGACTAGAGACTATGCAGTGGTATTTCTCTGGAGAGAGAGCACAGCGGGGACTCATTGGCTTGCAAAACCTGGGTGCTGCAGCTGGCACCATTTTGGGAACCCAGATCCAGAACATGTGTCTACCCAGAGGTCAGATTGGTCTTCCTCCCAATTGCCCATGCCAGACTGGAGAAGGGATGGGGAGACAGAGATTGTTTGTATATCCTGGAGACAGGAACCACACACAACCACCAAAGCCAAGGGACCTGGGTGGAGTGAATGCTCACGCAACCGTGGGCTGACAAATGTCCACAGATGTAGGTGGGACAGTGCTCAAGTCCCCATGGGGGAAAATTGCAGCAGGCATAGAACTAGGCAGAGTGATCACTCTCTCTCCAGGGCAAGGATCCTCTGTGTCAAACACAGAGGAATGGTGAGATGTGAGACACAGGAGAATAGCAGTGTTAAACACTCACAGTGCATCTTCCTGCCTGGTCAGTCTTCCAGAGTAGAACTCAAGTGCTCCATTCAAAAACCTCTCCCTCTCTTCACTGAGTAGGAGAGTTGCCAACAGAGAACAGGTTCACTACAAACCTATCTGTCTTGAGTTGAGAGAAGAGATTTCAGATGAGAAGGAACCACCATAAAAACTCTGGCAACATGAAAAAACAAGCTGGTTCAATGTCACCAAGGAATCACCATAGTTCACCAGCAATAGACCCCAACCGAAGGGAAATTGTTGAAATGTCAAAGATGGAATTCAGAATATGCATGGTAAATAAGATGAATGAGATTGATGAGAAAGTTGAAAACCAACAACAAAAAAAAAAAAACCAAAAACAAAAATTCAGAACATGAGTGAAAAATTCACTAAGTGTATAGATAACATAAAAAATATATAATAGAAATTAAATAAATAAAGAGTCATTTAGGGAATTTCAAAATACAGCAGAAAGTTTTAACAATGGAGTAGACCAAGCAGAAGAAAGAATTTCAGAGCTTGAAGACAAGGCTTTTGATTTAACCCAGTTAATCAAAATATAGAAAAAAGAATAAAAAAGAATGAATAATCACTGCAAGAAATATGGGACTATGCAAAACAAGCTAATAGAAGAGTCATGGGTATCCCGAGGGAGATGGAAAAAAAGCAAAAAGCATGAAAAACCTATTTGAGGGAATAATTGAAGAAAACTTTCCTGGTACAAGTGGAGATTTATATATCCAGATTCGAAATGGTCATTGAACATCTGGAAGATTCATAGCAAATAGGGTATCACCAAGGCATATAATCAGTAGTCTGGTCAAAGTCCAATTGAAGGCGAAAATCTTACAAGCTGCAAGACGAAAGGAATAAGTTACTTTAAAAGAAAAAAGCCATTAGACTAACAGCAGAACTGTCATCAGAGACCTTACAAAATAGAAGGGATTGAAGTCCCGATTTTAGTCTTCTTAAAGACTAAAAGACTTCTTCTTCTTAGGATACCTGCCAGTCAAGAATTTTTGAAACTGCAAAACTAAGTTTCATAAATGAAGAAAAAATAAAGTCTTTTCCAGACAAGTAAACACTAAGGCAATTTGTCACCACTATACCTAAAGCATTTCCTAAGGGAAATGCTTAAAAGTTCTCTATACATATAACAGAAGAATCAATACCCACCAGTGTAAAAGCACCCAAAATTTAAACCTTCGGAATCTTAGAAAACAGTAACACAAGGCAGAAAACCAAATAAGCATCTAGGTATTATTCAACATGGTAGACCAAAAAGTATCTCATATATCAATATTAACATTGAATAGAAACAGTATTAATGCTTGGCTTAAAAGTCATAGATTGGCTGACTAGATGAAAAAACATAACTCAAATATATGCTGTCTCCAAGAAATCCATCTAATTCACAAGGATACTCATAGACTTATGGTAAAGGGATGGAAAAAAAAATTCATGCAAATGGAAATCAAAAGTGAGCAGGAGTAGCTATTGTCATGTGAGATAAAATAGACTTCAAATCAACATCAGTAAAAAAAGACAAAGAGAGTCATTATACAATTATAAAGTGAGTAACACAATAAGAAGGCATAAAAATCCTAAATATCTATGAACGTAACAGAGGAGCTCCCAGATTTATAAAACAAATTGCACAATATGTAAGCAAGGAAATAAACAGAAGCATCATAACTGCTGGGAACTTCAACACTCCACTAACAAAACTGGACAGGTTATTGAGGCAAAAAAACACTGGACTTAAAGGAGACACTAGAATAAATGTACTTAACAGACATTTACAAAACAATCTAACCCAAAGTGGAGAATATATATTCCACTCATCAGCACATGGTGCATTTCCAAGATAGACTGTGTGTTAGGCCACAAAACAACTCTCAGGAAATTCTGGAAAATTGAACTTATACCACTCAGACCATAGTTGAATAAAACTAGATATCAATCCCAAAATGAACTCTCAAATATAAAAAACGTCATGGAAATTAAACAACCTGCTTCTGAATGATCCTTGAATCAATGACAAAATTAAGATGGAAATAAAAATTTTTTTTGAATTGAACACCAATTATGACATTAACAATCTAATGTCATAAACAAATTGATAAACATGATTCACCACATAAAGAGAATTAAAAACAAAGAACATATATTCATCTCAATAAATGCAGAAAAATCATTCAATAAAAATTTAGCATTCCTTCTTGATAAAAACCCTCAACAAACTAGGGATAGCTGGAACATACCTCAAAATAATAAAAGACATATATGACATACCCACAGTCAACATCATGCTGAGTCAGGAAAAGCTGAAAGAATTCCCCCCAAGAACTGGAACGAGATGACACAAGCTTCCTAAATCTATGGGATATAGAGAAAACAGTACTAAAGGGAAAGTTCATGCCTTAAATGCAACTGAAAAAGATCATAGATTAACAACCTCATGTCAAACCTCAAGGAACTCAGAAAAAAGAACAATCCAAGCCCAAAGCTGGCAGAAGAAAAGAAATAAAAAAAGGCAGAGCAGCACTAAATGATGTAGAAACCAAAAAACAAAAGGGTCAATGGAACAAAAAACTTAGTTCCTTGAAAAGATAAGCAAAATCAATAGACCCACTAGCTAGTTTAACCAGAAACAGAAAAGACTCAAAGCTTAGTCAGAAATGAAAAAGGAGACATTATGACTAATACCACACAAATAAAAAATATCAGCAATGACTCCTGTGAAAATCTCTATGCATACAAACTAGAAAACCAAGAGCAGTAAATGGATAAATTCCTGGAAATGCACAACCTCCCAAGCATGAATCAGGAAGAAATAGAAACCCTGAACATACTAATAACAAGAGTGAGATTGAAATAGTAATAAAAAATATGCCCCCAAATAAAGGCCCAGGCATATTTATTCACAGTTGAATTCTGTCAGACCTACAAAGAAAAACTGGCTCTTAGTCTCTTGAAACTGTTCTATAACATCAAGAAGGAGGATGTCCTCCCTAACTCATTCTACAAAGCAATGTCACTTTGATATCAAATCAGGAAAGGACATTACAAAAAGAGAAAACTAAATACCAATATCACTTATGAACATAGATGCAAAAATTCTCAAAAACTACTAGCAAACTGAATTCAAAAACAAGCACATCAAAAAGATAATTCACCATGATCAAGTGGTTTCATACCAAGGATACAAGGATGGTTCAACATAAGCAAATTGATAAACATGATTCACCACATAAAGAGAAGTAAAAACAAAGAACACATACTCATCTCAATAAATACAGAAAAATCATTTTATAACATTCAGCACTCCTTCTTGATAAAAACCCTCTACAAACTAGGCATAGATGGAACATACCTCAAAATAATAAAGCCATACGTGACATACCCATAACCAACATCATACTGAATGAGGAAAAGCTGAAACAAGAACTGAAACAAGAACTGAAACAAGACAAGGCTGCCCACTGTCACCACTCCTAATCAACATAGTAATGGAAGTCCTAGCCAGAGAAATCAGGCAAAAGAAGGAAATAAAGAGCATCCAAATCAGGAAAGAGGAGGTCAAACTAAACCTGTTTGCCGATAATATGAACTTATATCAAGAAAACTGTAAAGACTCAATAAAAAGACTCCTATACTTGATAAAGAAATATGGTAAAATCTAAGATTACAAAATCAATGTATACAAATCAATAGCATTTTTATCTACTAAGAACAATCAAGCTGAGAGTCAAATCAAGAATGTCATAACAGCTGCAAAGAAAATAAGACATCTAGGAATAAATATAACCAAATAGGTAAAAAATCTCTACAATGAGAACTACAAAACCCTGATGAAAAAAAACAAATTAAAGATGACACAAACAGATGGGAAAACATACCACGCTCATGGATTGGAAGCATCATCATTGTTAAAATGTCTGTATTGCCTCAAGTGATTTATAGATTTAATGCAATTTCCATCAAAATACCAACATAATTTTGCACAGATCTAGAAGACATAGTCCTAAACTTCATATGCAATCAAAAAAGAGCCTGAATAGCCAAAGAAATCCAAAGCAAAAGAATGAATCTGGAGGTATCACATTCCCTGACTTCAAATTATATTACAAGGAGATAGGAACGGATACAATATGGTACTGGTTTAAAGTAGACATAGAGACCAATGGATGGAATAGAGAACCCAGGAATAAAACAATACAGCTATGACCAACTAATTTTTGACAAATAAGACAAAACCATACACTGTGAAAAAAGTATTGAATTCAATAAATGATGCTGGGAAAATTGGGCAGACACATGCAGAAGATGAAACTGAATTCCTATCTCTCATCATACCCCAAAATTAACTCAAGATGAATTAAAAACTTAAATGTAAAACCTAAACCCATAAAAATTCTAAAAGAAAATGTAGTAAAAGCTCTTCTAGACATTGGCCTAGGCAAATAATTTGAATAAGATTCCAAAATCAAATATAGCAACAAAATAAATGGGACTTAATTAAACTAAAAAATTTCTACAAATAAAAGGAAATAATCATCACATCAAATAGACTAACTGTAGGATGGGAGAAAATATTCATAACCTATATAGCCATCAAAGGGCTAATATCTAGAATCTACAAAGAATTCAAACAAATCAGCAAGAGAAAAAAAAACATCAGAAAGTAGGCAAAAGACATGAACATTTTTTTAAAAGAAGGTAGACAAATGGGCAATAAACATGAAAAAATGTTCAACATCACTAATTACCAGAGAAATGCAAATTAAAATCACAATGAAATATCACCTTACCCCTGTCAGAATTGCCATTATTAAAAGGTCAAAAAATGACAGATATTGGCACGGATGCAGTGAAAAGGGAAAAGTTGTACACTCCTGGTTGGAATGGAAACTTGTACAACCACTATGGAAAGAAGTATAGAGATGTTCAGAAAACTAAATGTAGACCTACCATTTAATCCAGCAATCCCACTACTGGGTCTCTATCCAAAGAAAAAGAGAAAAAGACACCTGCATGTGAGTATTTATCACAGCATAATTCACAATTTGCAAAGATGTTGAATCAACCTAAGTGCCCATCAACTGATGAGTGGCTAAAGAAAGTGTGGTATATATAGAGTACTACTCAGCCATAAAAAGAAATGTAATCATGTCTTTTGCAGCAACTTGGAACTGAAAATCATTATTCTATGTGAAATATCCAAGGAGTAGAAAAACAAACACCACACATTCTCACTTACAATTGTGAGCTAAAGAAGGGGTATATACAGTCAGAAAGTGGTGTAATGGACATTGAAAACGAAGAAGGGGTGAGGGTAGGAGAGTAAGGGATAAAAATCCACCTGTCAAGTACAATGCACACTATTCTGGTTATGAGTACACTGTAGGCCCTGGCTTCAGCATGACATAATTCATTCATGTAGCAAAAAAAAAAAAAACATCTGCACCCCATAAATTTTTAAAATAAAAATATGTATATATATATCTTTATTGAAGGAGTTTTTTTACTTTTTCTCTTAATGTGTTTCTTATGTTACAAAAAATTCATGATCCAATAATTTGAAGCAGTGTCTGGTTTGCATCAATATGCAATTAACAAAATGGAAACAAAAACTTCAGGTGGATATTATATGTGTGATG
>CAUYSK010035092.1:0-31743 GCA_963575035.1 Avahi laniger | reverse complement strand
AAAACTCACTTGATCATACTGTATTCTTTTTCATGTGCAGTTGGATTTGATTTGCTAGTATTTTGTTGAGGATTTTTGTGTCTATGTTCATCAGGAATATTGGCCTGTAGTTTCTTTCTTTCTTTCTTTCTTTCTTTCTTTCTTTCTTTCTTTCTTTCTTTCTTTCTTTCTTTCTTCCTTTCTTCCTTTCTTCCTTTCTTCCTTTCTTCCTTTCTTCCTTTCTTCCTTTCTTCCCTTTCTTCCCTTTCTTCCCTTTCTTCCCTTTCTTTCCTTTCTTTCCTTTCCTTTCTTTTGTGTGTGTATGTGTGTGTCTGTGTGTGTGTAGGGGTGTGTGTGTGTGTGTGTGTTTTCTTGTTTGGTTTTAGTATCAGGGTGATAATGGTCTCATAGAATGAGTTAAAGAGAATTCCCTCCTCTTCAGTTTTTGAAACAGTTTTAGGAGGATCAGTATTAGTTTTTCTTTGTGTATTTGGTAGACATTGGCTGTGAATCCATTGGTCTAGAGCTGGAAAATTGGATTATTATATACACAAGAATGAAACTACACCCTTATCCCTTATCATATACAAAAACCAACTAAAGATGGATTAAAAACGTAAAATGTAATTCCTGAAACCATAAAAATACTAGAAGAAAACCTAGATAAAACTCTTCTAGACATTGATCTAGGCAAAGAATTCATGACTAAGACCTCAAAAGCACAGGCAGTAAAAACAAAAATAGATAAGTGAAACTTATTTAAACTAAAAAGCTTCTTCACAGCAATAGAAATAATCAACAGAGTGAACAGACAACCTGTAGAAATGGAGAAAATATTTGCAAACTATGCATCTAACAGGGGACTAAAATCCAGTAATATCCAGAATTTACAAGGAACTCAAATAACTCATTTGTTACCTACCATATCTACACCATCTGCTGGTCTGCTCAAATTATCTGTTTTCTCTCTTGATTATCAGTCATATTTTCCTACCTTTTGCATGTCTAGTAATTTTTGCTATATGTTGGAAATTTTAATTGAAAATCACTTTCATCAGAGAGGGTTTCCCCTTTCCTTTGTTAGAAACACTTAAGGAGGGACTGATGATCTCATCTAATTAGAGACTGAACTCTTTCAGGGTTTTGTCATAATTTTAATAAGGCTAAATAAAAGTAATAATTTTAGTAAGGCTAAATAAAAGAAATAATCCCATTAAAAAATGGGCAAAGAACATGGATACATATTTTTCAAAAGAAGGCAAATAATGACCAAAAAACCTATGAAAAGATGCTCAACATCACTAATCATCATAGAAATGCAAATTAAAACCACAATGAAATATCATCTTATACCAGTGAGAATGGCTATTATTAAAAAGGCAAAAAGTAACAGATCTTGGGAAGGATGCAGATAAAAGGGAATTCTTATACACTGGTGGTGGGAATGTAAATTAGTACGTCTATGGAAAACAGTATGGTGATTTCTCAAAGAACCAAAAATAGAACTACCATTTGAAGCAGCAATCCTACTACTGAACATCTACCCAAAGGAAAAGAAATTGTTATATCAAATTACACTTACACTTGTGTATTTATCACAGAACTATTCGTAATAGCAAAGATATTGCACCAATCTAACTATCCACCAATAGATGACTGGATAAAAAAAATGTGATATACACACACACATATACATAATGGAATACTATTCGGCCATAAAAAAGAAT
The DNA here is from genome assembly GCA_963575035.1 of Avahi laniger. Classification (NCBI taxonomy): domain Eukaryota; kingdom Metazoa; phylum Chordata; class Mammalia; order Primates; family Indriidae; genus Avahi; species Avahi laniger. Next base: position 30,037 of record CAUYSK010035092.1, on the reverse strand, counting down.
CAAATCATGTCTTTGTAGCAACATGGATGGAACTGAAGGCCATTATCTTAAGTGAAAAAACTCAGACAGAGAAAGATAAGTACATGTTCTCACTTATATGTAGGAACTAAGTAATGTGTGCACATGGACATACAGTGTGTAATGATAGACAATGGAGACTTGGAAGGGGAAGTGGGAGGGAAGTGGATGATGAGAAATTACTTAATGGGTACAAGACACATTATTTAGGTGATGGACACCCTGAAAGCCCTGACTTCATCACTACTCAATATATCTGTGTAGCAAAATTAGGCCACAAATTTATACCAATAAAAAGAAAGAAAAAAGAAAGAAGGTGGGAAAGAGGTGAAAGGCAACATATAGAAGAAACCTAAAATCTAAATATCTTAAATCATAAGAAAGCCAAAGGAAATCAGTATGTAGTACATACCAAAGAAAGACTCAAAATATGAGACACCATAAACCCTGAAGACACAGAGTAGGTGAAATCAATAATAAGAAAACTAGTTAAAAGTTGATATGAAAAGCAATTATATTCCTAGATATCCCCTTTGTCTCCACACAATGGTGATCAACTCTCTTTAATCTCCCTCCTCGGAGGATTTCCCTACAGCAGCACTGAAATAGAAGCACACTAGATTCAGAGACACTGCACAGAGTGGAAAGCCTGGGTGCCATATGAAAACGGAAAGATTAAATAAAACTTTACATGCTGAATGGTAAGACATGACCTCCACACCACCACCACCAAACTTCCTCTTTACTGAGCTTTGAGAAAAGTGGCAGCCATGCATATTATACCAGAAAAAAAAAAATCTAAGATTTTGTCTCTTGAAACAAAGACAGTCAAGGAATGATATATAGTTTCTGATAGTTAAATTCCAACAAAACTTATGCATTTCTGACCAATTATTTTAAAGTAAAGCTCTTAGTAAATATTGCCAGCTGAAAAACTGCTGACTTTTTTCATACCGTGGTAAGCATCAGTCAAAAGTCAAAAGGAAAATTATATGATTATTCAATCCATAGCTCTGGGGTACTGTTGTCTAACAGAACTTTCAAACAGATATAGAAAATGTTGGGAATTTTCTACATCTGTGCAGTTTAGTGTGATTGGGCTCTTGAAATGTGGTTACTACAACTGAGACACTGCATATTCAATTTTGTTTAATTTTCATTAATTTACATCTAAGTAACCACATATAATTAATTAGTGGCTATCATATTGGACAGGACAGCTCTAGAGAAAATCATTAGACAAAGTCAAAATGGAGATGCTTGTTGGCTGCTTATTGCCACTTTAAAACAGGCCTCAAAGAAATGAACTGGCAAGAGTTACTCCACTAGAAAGAAGAAAGAAAAGAGAATAGAACTTTGCTAAAAAGTATCTCTCTCAACCTGTTAACTTCAGTTTATATTGGCTGAAGGTAACTTAATTTGGGCCCTCACTTAATCTGGAAAACTAACTAGCTCTGTATCTCAAACAGCAGGAGATAAGATAGGCCACCTGAGCCTCTCTCAGTCACATTTCAATTTGTTCTCAGCAAGAAAGGTGAATTTAAAAGATTGTTCTTCCTGTGTTGTTTCAGATGGCTTCGGAGTGTAGCTCTCATTAAATTGATCTTTTCAGTGTGATACACATACCTCTTATACTCGTTTTATTTTTATTTCATTTTTACATTTTTTTCTCTCTGCATGCGTTCTTGTGTGTTTTCCATTGACATACCTTCTCTTTTGCCATTTTCTCCAAACTGCTGTTAAAACCATTTCTTGATTTTTAAATTTTGAATATTGCATTTTCAGCTCCTGAATATCCTTTTGAACTTTTCATAGATATTAATTCTATATTAAAATTCTACATCCTTTCATTTTACTGTCAACTTTTCCTCAGTTTTCATTAGATTTTAATTATAATTAATATAAATCAATTATAAGTTCTGAATTAATGTAAAGGTCCCATTTGTTACCTACCATATCTACACCATCTGCTGGTCTGCTCAAATTATCTGTTTTCTCTCTTGATTATCAGTCATATTTTCCTACCTTTTGCATGTCTAGTAATTTTTGTTATATGTTGGAAATTTTAATTGAAAATCACTTCCATCAGAGAGGGTTTCCCCTTTCCTTTATTAGAAATACTTAAGGAGGGACTGATGATCTCATCTAATTAGAGACTGAACTCTTTCAGGGTTTTGTCATAATTTTAGTAAAGCTCAATTTACCTCTAGTTAACTCCTGCTTCTCAGGCATGACCTCCCCGAGCTTTTGACAGAGAGTTTGCCAAATACTCTTCTCATTCCTGAAAGACAAAGAATCAAGCTCCACTGTCACAGGTTCCAAGGTCAGTTCTTCAATCACTTGACCTTCAATCCAGGCCCTCATACTCAGAGGGAGATTATCTGTATATTTGAATAAACTACTCTTTCTTTGGTCATTTTTTTCCGAATATCCACAGGACGACAGAAAATTTAACTTCGTATTTTGACTTAGCTCCTCGACCTCTTGAGTAGCCCCAGAACTCAGCCAGGTGTTAGAATCCTCTCAAGTTTACAGTTTGTCATTCCAGGTTTCCATGACAACTAAGAGCTTTGTTGATTTCTTTTTCCTTAGTAGTAGCCCTATGCTTGGATTGGGCTTATTCTCTGTCCTCATGCATAATTGGTGGTGACTTTAGGAAGTTTTAAGCAACTATTAATCTTCAGGTCAATCACCTCAGAATGGTTCTGCCTTCTCTGATATCTAGTCCTTATTGTTTTATTGTACCTTTACAAATATTATTTTTGTTATTTGTATTACTTTATCTGGTAGCTATAATGTCAGCTATGGGTTGTTGACTGCACAGAACTAATAAATGAACAGGAGTCTCAGCTTTAACATCTATGGTGACATGAAATCTTTACTTGTGCTTATCTGCACATGGAACTGACTGAGACTATTACATTTTTATGAAAATTGTCTTTTCAAAGAAACCACAAGGGAAATTTTTTAAAAGCTTGTGTCTTTTTAACTTTCAAAGCAACCTCTAGATCTCTAAATCTATTCTAGCAGGACATGGGCTACAAAATCCATATTTCTCCAAAGAAAACACATTCCAACATTCACCTAAAATAAAGCCATGAAAAATAATGCAGACACACACACCAAAAAAAAAAATAAATTTTCCAGGTGGAAAATATGGGAGACATGGAGGATAATAGAAAAAAAGATAACTAACTCTAGAAAGCAGAATAATAACGGTCAATTTAGGAGGAACTAGCACTTAATGTCCAACAGGATTTGATAACTCTAATGAAACAGTAACTTTACTCCGTGTCATATTCTTGACATTTCTGAAAAAAGAGATGTTAGTGTGATACCTTGCCCCATTAAACAAGTATTTGTGTGTGGAGTCAGGAAAAAAGTTGATTAATAACTCATCTTTTAGTTTATAGGTTGCCAGAAAATAATTAGATTTAACTGACCGAAAGGATAGAGTTATACATCCTTTGAGCTGTACCAAGTAATTCAAAACTACTTTGGATCATTTTGTGTCCAATACATAATATGTTTTAAAGGTATCAAAAATAAATAAAATGATTTATGGATATATGAGTGATCGGACTATGAGAGAATGGTATTTGTCAACCAATATCCATTCATTCATTCTACTCTTTTAGTAACAGAATCCCCAAAGATTTAGTTTAACTCATGGCAGCTAGGAAAAGCCATGTAAATAAGAAACAGCCCCCTGGAGGTGAGCAAAATTGATGTGTGTTACTCCTAGGTAACTTTGATTTCTTCTTTCCCCTTTCCCTTGTGCCAGACTGTGGATGTAGTGGTGAGTTTTGACTATGCAGATAAGGAGAATACTTGGTGAAGGAACAAAACTTGGGGTCCTGGATGACCTGAAGGGACAGAGCTTCTTTACCTATCCCTTCCTTGCCCCTTTGCATGCAACCACAATAAATTCTCATCTTGGCACTTTCACACAAAACAGAGATATGAGACTTTTACCTTGTTTAATCCATTATTCCTTTGTTCTCTCTTAAAGTAGTGAAATCAATATCTTACTTAAGCCTTTTAGAATTATATGTCTTTTTAAAATATGTGCAACTTATTTTTACTAAAAAGTAAAATTATATTTTATAAGAAAAAAAGAAATGCTGACCTGAAATAATTTTGAAGACATCAAATATTTCTCAATTATATCTAATTACATTAATGTTATTTTACTAAACTAAATACTATTATTATATTGTATATGTAGATATCCAATTAAAAAAGCACTTTCACATATGTTTACTCTAATGTGCATAGTATCATTTATTAAGCATTATATTCGTGGCAATACTCAAGACTCATAATCTTGCAAGTACCCCTTATTGCAGAATACCTAGGCTTCAATTTTCTGCAAAGATAAAATATTAGTGGAAAGAGCACAAGACTTGGAAGTCAGAAGCACTGGGTGAATCCGAAGTTCACCCTTTTCAGCCCCAACGGCTGTGTTCCTATGGGCTAGTCATGGACTCTCTTTAAATCTTAATCTCTTTATCTACATATTGAAGATAATAATCTCCCATCTACTTCACAGGACGAAGTCAGTCAGGTTCAAATGAAATAATATATAGGAAAGTAATTTATAAAGTGTTGTTAATCGAACATGTAAGCCTTAGAAAAGAAACGAATAGTAACTCAACAGATGATAAGCCAAACTTTTGCCTTTTAGGAGTAAGTTACTAGTAAAACAGAAATGAGATATAATCCTATGACAGAACAAGAACAAGCAGTAAGTAAAGCTAGCTCTAAAAATAAAAAGTAGATGTCTAAATTCATATAAGAGATAAAAAAATTAAAAATAAATATTCTAAAAGTGACATTTATTTAAATGAAATCAAGTAGTTCTGATTTATGAAAATAACATTGATCAGAAATTCAAATAGATTTCATTGAATATCAATTAATAATTCCAGAATGCAAGGCTTGTTGGGAGCTCCAATAGGTACTTGGTGACTTATGTTAAAAGTACTGAGAAAGAAGAATCTGTTTGCAGATAACTATTCTGTAGCTAGAAATGTGGTTCCACTCAATTAGCCAAGGCAACTCTGGGGTTAGAGACTTAAACACTTCAAACACATTTTTTTCCTCACTATGAAGTAAATGAAATACTATGAAACAAATAAAAAACTAATGAACATGGAGAGAAGAATACAGCCTTAAAATGTTGGCAATTCTTATGAAAAGAATCTTTTATTATAGCCACACAATTCTCTTAATATAAGTAAGAGCCACAATGGTAATTGGAGATAAGGAAACAAAAGCAAAATTAAGACTATTTCCTTATTAAAGTGAAACATGTAATTGCACTAAAAGACAAAATGTGTGAATAGACTGTATGAAAATGTGTTTCTCCTAAAAATGACCCCAAGATACTATCTCACAAAAATATATCTTTATTACTTTAAAATGCAAATTCAAATAGTGAAATTGAAAACTTTAATGGCGGAACTAAAATGTGCAGAAATGACTTTTCAAAGTACATTTTTTAAATCATGTAATTATCATTGATCTTTTCTATGATCTTAAAAACAGTACACTTTAATTCACAGTGCAAAGAAAGTCACATATTTATTTTCGACACTTTTGTTCCCTAAAAGACACTTAATATCCACTAATCAATTTGCTTTCAGGTAATTTTAGTCATAGCTACAGTATATAAATTTTGAAGACTTAAAACCCATTCAGGACTCACTTCTTCCTAAATTTAATTACAGTTTGGGCAGGTACGTTTGCTTTCTTTTTCAGATTATGAGACTGACACGCTGCCTACTGCACTAAGGAGGCAACTTGCTTTCTTTTTAATAGAGAACCATGTGAAAGAACATTAATAAAGAAATAAGAAATCATTTTTCCCTTGAAAATATTTTTAACTCTTCAAAACAAAGCTTTACTGAAAGACAAGAGGTGGGGAACCTGTGAGAATAAAGGCCAGTACCCTGAAGTCGGATCACAGGCGCCCAGCAGGTGCATCTGGCTTCACAGGGGCATCACCCTCCCCAAACCAAAATCCATGTGGTCCAAACCCAGAGACGTATTCTCTTTAAATAAGCAAAGGCAAAAATGGAAATTCCAATCTTTATTTGCATCTCTCAGAAATATTTGAAGAGATTCTAGTACATTTTGCATTTGCAGCAGGTCTTATTAAATATCTGGTCCTATCTTTCCTTCCTGTCTCCAGCAATTCTTTAAATAGCTCTGTTGCCCACATTTGTGGATTTTTTCTTCAGCCCCTGCATTCTATTTCCTTTTGATAAACCATCCCTATACCCTAAACATACATGTACATAAGACATGCTTTGTTCATACTTTCATCCTGAAGAAGGACTAAGTTGGAAACTTTCTACTCACAATTTTGTAATATTCCTTTTCAGGTATTCGTATTGTGCTGGTTGATGATGAGGTCCATTAACTTAAATTAAAATTTAGAAACATTGCAGGCTGCATATTTATATTGTAACTCAGACTCCATCCTCATTCTATCCCTTTTCCTATCACTCCTACATATCACTAGCATCTCTCCTTCTAGTCTAACTCCTCAATTTATGGTAATTTTGCTTAGGGGCAAGAGATTTCCCCATATAGAAGAATAAAAATATGTCTATATGGACAGATATTTTATAGAATTGAAATGTTTGCCTTTTTCAGTCTGCTAAATCTTGTCTTCATCAGTATGCTGTTGTATGTAAGACCCATAGAATCCTGACTTGTTTAGTGAACAAAAGAGAAAATGTTTCAATTCTGTGAAAAAACAAAAACCAAAAAAACTAAAGCTTTCCCGATCAAATTTGTAAAAATTGTTCCCTGGGCCAGGCGTGGTGCTCACACCTATAATTCTAGCACTCTGGGAGGCCAAGACAGGAGGATTGCTTGAGCTCAGGAGTTCAAGATTAGACTGAGCAAGGGCAAGACGCCGTCTCTACAAAAACAGGAAAAAAAAAAATTAGGTGGGTAGGGTGGCGTGTGCCTATAGTCAGCTACTAGGGAGGCTGAGGTAGGAGGATCACTTGAGCCCAGGAGTTTGAAGTTGTAGTGAGCTATGACAACACCACTGTACTCTAGCCAGGGTGACAGAGCAAGACTCTGTCTTAAAATAAATAAATAAAACTTGTGTCCTGAAGATTTACAAGATCACAAACAATTCTCTCATTTCCTAAACCACATCAAGCCTTTACTATTATACTGGATATGTTTCAATGATATGACTAGGGTGTTCTTTTTTCCCCTCACATCATAAGATTTATTTTTTTCTTCTTTTTATTTCAAAAAATGGTATAACGTGAATAGTAAGAGAAAACAAAATAGGGAAATATTTACTTGTGAATGCAAATTTCTGTTTTTCTCTTATAAGCCATGTCCAATTCTCTAGCCAATCCCTTTAGCTCTTCCTTCGAAATATATCCAAATTCAATTATGTCTCCCAAACTCCAAGCTACCACCATAGCAAGGATGGCTGTTGCAAGCCACCAACATGATTTGCCTGGTACATGTTGTCTTAGTTTACAAGGAGTGCCATAACAAAATACCAAAGGCTAGGTGGATTGAACAACACAAAACTATTTTCTCACAGTCCTGGAGGCTGAAAGTTCAAGGTCAAGGTGATGGCAGGGTAGGGGTCTTCTGTGGCCTTTCTCTTTGGCTTGCAGATGGCCAACATTTTGCTGCCCCTCACATGGTCATTCTTGTGTTTGTGTGCATCTTGGGTATCTTTTCTGTGTGTTCAAATCTCCTCTTATAAGGACACTAGTCTGATTGATTTGGGGCCAACTCTAAAGGCCTCATTTAAACTTAATTATCTTCAAAGGTCCCATCTCCAAATACAGTCACATTCTGACATACTGAGAATTTGGGTTTTAACATATGAATTTTGGGGGACACAACTGAGTCCAAAACATGCACACACACATAAATATATATGCGTATATACAGTTGATTCTCATTAGTTGTAGTAGCTACGTACTAAAAAGTCACTGTAATCACTAAATTAGTGAATATAGAACCGTTGCTTCCAGGGAAAATACAGGGTTAGGTTTAAGTAAGCCTCTGGTCACATTTTTATTAATCAATACATAACCTGGTTTTATGTGTGTTTCTGTTTTAACAGATCTTATTTAATATATATTTCTCACAAATAATTTCATGATCTTTGAATGATTTAAAGCCAGAGCTTTGGACACCCTTTGTATCATATAGGTTCGTTTGTTGATGTCCTTGTAAAACGAGCTGGTCTTCTCAGCAGTGCAAACCTACTCTTCCACATAACCCTTTTCTTATATAACACTTAGCAGGTATTTTTGAAATGCCTAAGGCTCCTGATTTGCAGAATCTGGCCCACCTACAAGTTTAATATTTTTCCTGCCACACCAGCTTTTGAAATGTGTGAGCCAGCCAGCACTAGCCAAGAAGAGTTTAACATTTTCCTGACTCTGGGTAAAGTGATGGCAAATTTCTACGAACTCTAGCCTCACAGCAACGCTGTCCACTATGCTTCTTTTTTTGGTCATCATCTCATGAATCCACAAATTTAGTCTCTTCTCCATCTTTTCCATAGTGTTGACATATACTATGGATGTTAATTTAGCACTTTCTAGAGTGGCCTCATGCACATATTGGTGCATTTTCTCTTTCCTTTTTTGGATATACTGCATTGTAGATTCACTAACATTAAACTCATAACCAACATTTCTATAACTCACACCTGAATGAAACTGATCTGATACATACATTTTCTGTGTAAGGCACATCACAGCCTCTTGTAGGGATACTAGACAGCACTTCACTTCAGCACTGTGCATCAAGGCCATTTTATGCAACAAAATCACTAATAAAAAGCATGAAAGTATAAAAAAGGTGGCACCTAGTAGACTGCAATAAGGACACTTGTTGACTGTATGAAAGCTGAAATAAGAAAGCAGAGAATCACCTTTTTTGACCTCAGCTGAGAACGTATGTGTTGTGCATCTCGAATTTTTCACTACTCCATATGGGCACATGTTGATAAATTATTGCAAAGTGCTTTAAGTACAGATTTTGGGGCTATAAATTAATTTTACAAAGTAAGCAAATTTGCAAATATGAAACCCACAAATATTGAAGATCAACTGTATGTGTGTATGTGTGTGTGTGTGTGTGTGTGTGTGTGTGTGTGTGTGTGTGTGTATTTTCCTAATTTTACTCACTTCTGCTTCTGTGGTCTATATTTAATGCCACAGCCAGGATGACTCTTCTAAATATAAGTCAGTGATACCGTTTCTCAAACCCTTAGAATAAAAGTCAGTGTGCTGACAATAGCCTACAGCTGTGAACCCCAAATCTCTGCGTAGCAGACTGGTACTGGTGGTACAGTGGCCTGTTAGGAACTGGGGCCACACAGCAGGTGGTGAGTGGCAGGCAAGTGAGCAAAGCTTCTTCCGTATTTATAGCCACTCCCCGATGCTTACATCACTGCCTGAGCTCTGCCTCCTATCAGATCAGCAGTGGCATCAGATTCTCATAGGAGCACAAATCCTGGTAAACTGTGCATGTGAGGGATCTAGGTTGTGTGCTCCTTATGAGAATCTAATGCCCCCTGCCCCAGTCTAGGAAAAATTGGCTTCCATGAAACCACTCCCTGGTGCCAAAAAGGTTGGGAACCACTGGCCTACAGGACCCTCCGCAATTTGACCCTGGCTGCTTCTTTGAGCCCATCTTGGCAGCTCTCCCGTGTGACCATGTTGGCTTGGCGTCCTTGCTGTTACTTAAACTTGCTAAGCTCTCTTTGGTGTCAGAGCTTGCCCTTGCTATTCCCTGTGCATGCAAAGCTTCCCTCCTGAGAACTTGACTCTCTCTCACCTCTTTTAAGTCTCTACTCAAATCTTTACAAACCACCCTGTTTGAAAGAGCCCCTTATCCCCAATCCCTTTTTCCCTCTTTCTTGCTTTATTTTTTCTCCATTGTACTCCATTGTACTCCATCTGTCTCAATATATGTTTTACTTGTAGAAATGGAGATCATTGTTCTTCTCCCCTTGCTCCATGAGGGCAAAGAGTTTTTCTTATTTGTATTTCCAGTGTCTGCAATATTGTGGATCCTTAATAAATATGCTTTGAACCACTGACTGAAGGAATGAGATGTATTTATTTAATTTACAATGTTGATGGAAGAAGAAATACAAAGTCATAGAAAATATACAAACTCTCATAAATTTTGTCTAAATGTACCTTGTGTTTTAAGTTTTGCTTGGATCAATCAAATAATTTTCTGGTTAAGATAAAAAGAACTAAAAAGTCAGAAAAAAATGCAGTAAAAATATTTGGTGAGTTGGCAGAAAGGTTTTGGTTTGACTTTCAAACTGAATAAGAATGAACTTGGATTTTATTGGAATACCACGCACTATGGTTTGAAGATGACCCTTAAAGTTCATGTGTTGGAAACTTAACCCCCAATGCCAACAATGTTGAGAGGTAAGAACTTTAAGAAGTGATTAGGTCATGAGGCCTCTGACCTCATGAATAGATTAATGTTGTTATGGCCAGAGTGGGTTGGTTGTCACAGGAGTAGGTTCCTGATAAAAGGATGAGTTTGGTCTCCTTCCTCTCTCTTGCAAGCACATGTGCTCTTTTGCTGATCTGCCTTCTGCTATGCAATGACACAGCAAGAAGGCCCTAACCGGATGCCAGACCTTAATATTGGATTTCCCAGCCTCCAGAGTGTGGAAAATGAATTTCTTTTTTAAATAAAGTACCCAACTTTGGACATTCTGTTATAGCAACACAAAATGTGCTAAGACCATACATTCTCCACTTTCCCTTCTTTTCTATTGTTTTAGGAAGGTAACACCTTACAAAGGTCTTTGTTTTTATAACCAGTAAATCAAGAGAAGAATCATAAGTGATAAATATAATACTATTTCTAGCTCATCAAAACACAAATGCAGAATTAATTCACTCCCTAGACTTTTGGGAAAAAAATATTTTGCAAAGATGGTCTCTAGAATCAGATATCCATTACGGTTTATCTTGACATTGTACTTCTTAAAGCCACCATATTAAACAGCTAACTATAGCTTCTCTTCAATTAAATCGATATGTATATCTCAGCCAATCTCTCTCTTCAGTCTTATTTCTGCTTTCTTTATTTCTGATTCAGTAAAAATTAAGGCAATCTCTTTGCTTAGGTTCTATTTGAATACAAACAAAAGAAGGTACTATTTTACAAATTTAAAACAAAAAATAGAGTAGGAAGGCTATAAAGTGCTTTATATAGGATAGCATTTTAAAAAGGGGTTCTTAATCACATGTTTGTAGGAACTTAATCTGAAAATCAATGTATGTATCTGACAGTGATCAACATATTGGAGACTAGCATGTTGAATTTCCACTATATTTTTCTTCTCTGGCACTAGTAAATTTTTATTTTATATAGTTAGGAGGAGAGATAGCAAAAGGGAGATTTATTTTCCTTTTCATTGTATGGCTAATTGTTTATGATTTAATATTTCAATAAAAATCAGTAATAGAATAATTAGAAGATAAACAAAGCTCTGAGATTAAGTGTCTTGGGATTTTTTTTCAGTTGACAATCAACTGGTGTATGATGAGAAACTGAGTAAAAGTTTAGAAAGAAAAAAAGACGATATATTTTTAATATTTTTTGCTTATAGTATAATGTTGAAAATCTCAAAGATTTAAAAAGTATGCAGTTCTACCCTTACTTTGGTCTTAAAATTGTGAAATTAGGGGAAAACAACATCAAGATGAAGAAGATAATCTAATTTTGCTGCTTTCCTAAACTGAGAATTTAATGAAAGCAATTAGACCTTGTAAAAGCACAAGGCACCACATGAAATTGTAGAATCAGGGTGATTAAAGAAAATAGAGAAAATGATGGCTCGAATTTTACCTATAACCTAATTTGACCACAGTTTAGCTAATGGAATAAAAGAACTTGAATTTTGTGATAAAGCTATTATGTCATTTTAGGTTTTATGATATTCAGGACATAAATTCAATCATTTGTTTCATAATGATAATTTACCAATATGTGATAAAATAGGATAAAGAACTTGCAGGCAATTTTACTTCTGACTGTGTTCATATATTTGAAGTTGAAAACTATCACTGGCCCCATGTATTAGTAATTAGAAATTCAAGCTGAGATAATTTCAGTGACTTGTGTTGAGGAATATAGACAGAATTTGAACTCAACTCTGTCTGAACTGAGAGAAAAAGGTGTACCCCCTAAAGCTATGGTCTCCAGCCCTCAAGCCACTCCCAGTATCAATCCGTGGCCTATTAGGAAATGGGCCATGCATCACTGCCTGAGCTTTGCAACCCTCACCACACTCCACCCCCAAAAGAGCAGAAAGATTTCAAATAAACAATTTAATAATGTATCTCAAAGAACTAGAAAAGCAAGAAAAAGCAATCTCAAAATCAGTAGGAGAAAAGAAATAATAAAAATCAGGACAGAACTAAAGCAAATAGAAAATAAAAAAAATACAAAGGATCAACAAAATGAAAAATTGGTTTTTTTAAAAAGATAAAACAAAATTGATAAACTGCTAGCTAGAATAACCAAGAAAAAAGAAATAAGATTCAAATAAATAAAATCAGAAACAAAAAAGAAAACATTACAACTGATACCAAAAATATACAAAGATTATTAGAGACTATTAAAAACAACTGTACACTAACAAATTGGAAAACCTAGAGGAAATGAATAAATTCCTGGACACATACAACCTATCAGGATTGAACCAGGAGGAAATAGAAAACCTGAACAAACCAATAAGAAGTAATTAGAGTGAATCAGTAATAAAGAGTAACCCAACAATGATTAGCCCAAGACTCGATAGCTTTACTGGTGAATTCTACTAAACTTCTAAAGAAGAACTAACACCAGTTCTTCTCAAACTATTCTAAAAAACTGAAGAGGAGAGAATTCTTCCTAACTCATTCTACAAGGCCAGCATTACCATGATACAAAATTCAGATGAGAACACACACAAAAAAGAAAACTATAGACCAATATTCCTGGTGAACATAGAAGCAAAAATCCTCAACAAAATAGTAGCAAACCAAATCCAACAACACATCAAAAAGATAATTTGCCATAATCAAGTGAGATTTATATGAAGAATGCAAGGATGATTCGAAATAGACAAATCAATAAATGTGATATATCATGTCAACAGAATAAAGGACAAAAACCATATGATCATCTGAAAACCAAAGACTTCACCAAAAATCTTTTAAAACTGATAACCAAATTCAGTACAGTTGCAGGATACAAAATCAACATATAGAAATCAGTAGGATTCCCATACATCAATAACAAACTAGCTGAAAAAGAAATAAAGAAAGCAATGTCAATTGCAATAGCAAAAAAGAAAAAGAAAAGAAAAAAGGAAAAAAAAAAAACCTAGGACAATTGTTTCAAAGGAAGTCAAGGACCTTTACAAGGAAAATTATAAAACACTGATGAAAGAAATTAAGGAAGACAAAAACAAATAAAAAATATCCCATGCTCATGGATTAGAAGAATTAATATCATTAAAATGATCATATTATCCAAAGAAATCTACAGATTCAATCCAATCCCAGTCAAAATACCAATGACATTCTTTATACAAATAGAAAAAACAATCCTAAAATTCACATGGTACCACAAAAGACCCTGAATAGCCAAAGCAATCCTGAGCTTTAAGATCAAAGCTAGAGACATCATACTATGTGACTTCAAAGTCTTCTACAAAGCTACAGTAACCAAAATAGCATGGTGTTGGTATTAAAAGAGACATGTAAACCAATGGAATAGAATTCAGAACCCACAAATAAATTCATGTATTTATAGCAAATTGTTTTTTGATAAAGGCACCTAGAACATACATTGAAGAAAGGACACCCTCTTCAATAAAAAGTGCTGGGGAAACTGGATTTCCATATACAGATGAATGAAACTAGGTTTCTATCTCTGACCATATGCATAAATCAATTGAAAATAGATTAAAGACTTAAACATATGATCCAAAACTATAAAACTACTAGAAGAAAACATAGGGACATTGGTCTAGGCAGAGATTTTATGACTAAGATCTGAAAAGCACAGGCAGCAAAAACAAAAATAGGCAAATGAGACTATATTAAACTAATAAGCTTCTGCACAGCAAAGAGAACACTCAAAAGAGTGAAGAGATGACCTGTAGAAGGGGAGATAATATTTGCAAACTTCACCCAACACGGGACTAATATCCAAAATATACAAAAAACTCAAACAATTCAACAGCAAAAAAACAATATCATTAAAAAGTGAGCAAAGGATCTGAATAGACATTTCTCAAAAGAAGACATGAAAATGACAAACAGGTGTATGAAAAATGTTCAACATTGCTACTTGTAAGAGAAATACTAATCAAAACCACAATAAAGTATCATCTCACCCCAGTTAGAATGGCCATTATCAAAAATACAAAAATTACAAATGCTGTTGAAGATATAGAGACAAGGGAACTCCTATGCACTGTTGGTGGGAATGTGAGTTAGTGCAGCCATTATGGAAAACAGTATGGAAATGTCTCAAAAAACTAAAAATAGAACTACTATACAATCTAGCAATTCTACTACTGGGTATTTATCCAGAAGAAAGAAAATCAGTGTATCAAAGCAATACCTACATTCCCATGTTTATTACAGCATTATTCATAATAGCTAAGACATGGGATCAATGTAAGTGTCTATCAATGGAAGAATGGATAAAGAAAATGTGGTATATATACACAATGGAATAATATTCAGCCATAAAAAATAATGAAATCCTGTCATTTGCAGGAGCATAGATGAAACTAAAAGTCTTTATGTTAAGTGAAATAAGACAGGCACAGAAAGACAAACATCACATGTTCTCACTCATATGTGGGAGTTAAGAAATTGATTTTATGAGGTAGAGAGTATGATGATGGTTACCAGAGGCTGGAAAGGGAGAGAGAGGTGAAGAGGTGTTGGTCAATGAGTATAAAAATACAATTAGATAGAAGGAATAAGTTCTAGTGTTTGACAGCACACTAGGATGACTACAGTAAACAACAGTTTATTGTATATTTTGTATACAATATTTTGTATATTGTATACAACAGCATATTGTATATTTTAGAAAAGATTTGAAATGTTCACAATATAAAGAAATGATAAATGTTCAAGGTTATGGATATCCTAAATACCCTGATTTAATCATTACGCATTGTATCAGTATATTAGAATACCACATGTACCCCATAAATATGTAAAATTATTATGTATCAATAAAACAAAATTTTATAAGACAGTATCACTTTTGAAGGCTTCTGAATTTTGCATGTCCCAATCCAGGCCACAGAATATTTGAACTGGCTCTCAGTCCCTCAATTCAAAATGTAAAAGAAGGATCTCGATTGGGTATGATATTCATCACTGATCTCTTTAACAGAAGCCATATGATGAGTGGGATTATGTTTTACCAAAATGCCAATATGAATGAAGAAGAGTAGAAGGAGAAACTTCCAAGACACAGAGGTGCAATGGTAGATGTACTGAAAATATAGATGCCTACTACAATGTCATTTCCCAAATACTGCCCAATACCAGTTATCAAAGCTACAAACTGTAGAAACAAAGTCTAGCATGTCTTCAACTAGCAATACTTGAGACTGTGAACCCTTTTCTCTTAAGATTAGGAGTTGCCTTGTCCATTTTTTAAATGATTTTATCCAAGATGCTTCCTGAAACTAAGTGACCAAGGCTTCATCCCTACCTTTCTGAGAAAAAAAAAAATCATTGCAAAATAAAAGTTTAAAGACTGGGCAGGAAATAGAAAAGCATGCAATAAATTCTTTCAATGTTTTAGATTTACATAGGAGACTTTTTTAAATAACTGTTTTCAAGAATTCTTTCAAATTTTCATAATTATTTTAAGAGATCTTCATTGCAACTCAGTCAATTCCTAACTAATAAGTCATTGTAAGAAGGACATGTCATCAATACCATATATGAGTTCAAGGATTTAATAGCAAAATGCAAAAACCAGATTCCAACCACTAACCCTATTCTTTTTAAAAATGATTTTAGAAGAGACAATAACCACAGCTGATATTAAGAATAAGCAAGTGATAGAGGATTTTAGGACATCCATCTCCATACCTGGTACACCTATGTTGGTATCTATGAAGATTGGAGTAATGCACTTCTGCCTCATTCAAATTCTGTTCTAAAGCTGGACTATATAAGGGCCAACAACAGTTAATACATGAAACCATTTGGTTTTAGTTGTTGAGGCTAATGTAAATTATATCCAACATTGAAAACTACAAGGCTCAATAGCCAGCTCAAATATCCTAGAAGGGAAGTTTATGCAATTCCATCCCAGTCACATATACTAGATGGTTTTATCAACCATCATGTTGAACATACCTTAAAGCTGACTCTAGTATGTCCTTAAATTTAATGAATACTACCTGCGCAGCTCAGATTCCCATTTCATCAGTTTTCCAAACATGCTTTATTAACAACTAAAGCTTTTATTCACTCAGTTACTACTTAATGGATTCTACAGTGATGAATCTTGTCTAGTAAATGAAAATATGTCTCTGCCTGAAGCTAAACAAATCTGAAAAAAAGAAATGTGATGTTACACTTTAAACAAAGTAACCCATAACTTTTTAAATGTAGCTTGTTTCCCTTTATATTGTATGACATATATTAAAATGTCTAATATGTGAACCTCTGTTCCTAAAATAACTATTATTGATTTCAAAATGAAAATTATCATGAATATGAATTATTTATACTTAATGCAGACAATGATATCTATAAAACTTATTTAATTGCAAACTAGTGAGGAGAAACATTTCTATAACATGCTTTTAACGACATTATTTTAGCTAATGGCTTCTACTTAAAGTATAATATTGAAAACTGGGGGAAAGGATTCTTTATACGTTTAAAAGTAACTCCAAAATAATTTGTTAAAAAAATACAATAGAAAGAATAAAAACAACCAATGGACTTTGTAAACCAAAGTCCATTACAATGGACTTTGTAATACGAAGTTCAAGGACAATTAATAATGAGCTTGCTAAGATACATCTTGACAATGTCCTTCAACAAATTAGAATTCAAAGTTCAAAGCAAATAGTCTTGATTCATAAAGATGTCAGAGAAAGAAACTAACTTAATTATATAGTTTCCTTGATAATTTCTATTTAACAATTATTTTATCTAAATATTGGAATTTACAAACCAAATCAGCATCACTGTGTAGTATTTTGAAGATAAATTTTTCTTGACAAAGGTCAAAGATTTACATGTATTCACCCAGCAAATATATATTGAATACCTATTCTGTACTGGGCAAAATTCTAAGTGTTAGATATAAGCACACAAATAGAACAAACAAAATTCCTTGTCCCATATAGTGAGGAGTAATACATATTAAATACACATACACAATACATCTATGTCACATATGTACTTGGGTATGTATATGTAGAAAAGGTCAGTATTTTTTGTGAAACTTAGTTTTAGACACGTGTATTTATGCATGTGCTTTTGTACTGAGTAATGACACAAAATGTATTTCTTACTGTGATCCCAGTCAAAAGCACACAAAGCTAATGATCTAACAAATATGCCTAGTTATGCTTGCAGGAGCATGATCATAAAGATTAGACATATTAAAAATTTTAATTCTTAATTCACCAAATGTTTTTAAGCAGCAGTCAATAATATATTTTCGTTTGTAAAAACATCCTTTGGATGTTGAGTGGAGAATGGATTATAGAGGGACAGAGCTGAAGTAGAGACAGCAATAAAGAGGTTATAGTTCAGGCTGGGAATGACAGAAGCTCACAGAGACAGTAAAGACAGAGAAAGGTGGTCAGTAAAGGCCTATTTGTGGAGGTGTGATAGTAACCATTAGGTATGGAATAAGCGCAGCACAAGAATCCTTTTCATCTCTGTCAGAACTCACCTATTTTGAATCACAATGAAAAGTATCTACTCCACCATTCCATATAAAGAGAGTGAAAGCCATAGTTTTTGCCAAATCTCTCTTCATCACAGACAAACCCACACAGTGAAAAATGTTCCCAAGAGATTAGAGGGAAACAATGACAATGTGAATATTCACTGCTATTTCCATAGTTACTGATGTCCTCTCTACAGACGACAGCATCACAACTCAAGGAAATACTGGACAAAGCCAATGGCTTCTTCTTTTCTATTATCTTTGAAAAGAGAATCCACAAAAAGGCAAAGACCCAGACCTTACTAACTGGAGGGAAGAACAGGATTAGGAGGATTTATCTTTCCAAGGATCGAGCCTAAAAGTTATAAACAATTTTTTCTCTTTGAGACAACTTGTTGATTTTAGAATTGGAGATGGTCTCACCAGAGACCAACCCCTCTGCACCTTAATCTGGGATTTCTAGCCTCCAGAACTGTAAGAGACTAAATTTCTCTTGTTTGAGCCACTTAAACTATGGAATTTTGTTAATAGTAGCCTGTGTTGACTAATACAGCAACCAATAAAAAAAATTACCAGGTGTATAAAAAATCAGGAAAAGACTATCATAAAAAGTAGAATAGAAATAGACCCATAAATAACAGGTATTTTTAATCTATTAGAGAAGTATTTTTAAAAAGCAACTGTAAATACATTCAATATCCTCAATAAGAAAAAGGGGAAAAAATATTAAGTCTTATAACAAGTGAAATGGAAGACATAAAAAAGACACAAATGGAACCTCTAGAGATGAAAAATATTATATTTAAAATAGAAATGCACTGGATAGGATTAACAGCAGATGATACATTGTAGAAGAAAAGATCAGTGAAGTTGAAGACATACTAATAGAAATTATAATATAAAATGATGCAAGCACACACAGAAAAAAGACTAGAAAGAAATATGAACTCAGGTTAAATGACCTGCGAGATAATAGCACTTAGTCTGACTTAAGTGTGATTGGAAACACATTACATAGTGAAGAAAAAAGACAGGAATTAGAGCAGACTTCTCTTCAGAAAGTACTTAAGCCTAACACAATGAAGAAAAATTTTCAAATTACTGAATAAGAAAGTGTTGACCTATAATTCTTTGCCCAGTGAAAATCTCTTCAAAACTAAGGTTAAATTAATACTTTTTTTTTTTTCAGGAAAACAACCACTGAGGAAATTAATCAGCAGCATAACCACACTGCAAGAAAAGCCAAAGAATGACCCTTAGGCAGAAAGAAAATGGTACCAGATAAAAATCTGTACCTGCACAAATGAATGAATAGCATTGGAAATGTAAATTAAATGGATAAATATAAACATTTTTATCTATAGAAAATAATTGTATTGCTTTAAAAGATGTATTGTGGTATTTGTAGTATATGAAGAAATAAAATTATCACCACAAATAGCGCAAATGAGGGAAAGTTTGAAAATAGACGTATACTGTCATAAGGTTCTTACTGTGCACAAGAACTGGTATAATATTATTTGAAAGTGTACTATTGAAAGGTAAAGATGTATATTGCAAATCCTAGAGCGACCAATAAAAAATAAAATAAAGAGGTAAAACCAATAGTGGAAATAAAATAAATTCTAAAATCTTACTCAATCCAAAATATGGAAGGGCAAAAGAGAAAATGATTTTAAAAAGGAACAAAGAATAGATGAGACAAGTAAAAAAAAAAGTGCAACATCATATATATAAACCCAACTATAATGAAAATTTATTAGATATAAATTGTCTGAACACCTCAATTAAAAGCAATGGAAGAAGCAGAGATCGTCAGATTGAGTCAAAAAGCAAGATTCAGCTATGACATTATCTAGAAGAAATTTACTTTAAATATAAAGACAGGTCGTTAAATGCAAAAGATTAAAATAAATATATGAAACAAACCTTTCTTAAAGAAGCTAGCATGGTTATATTCATATCAGACAAAGTAGAGTTTATAACAAGGAATGTAACATAAAGGGTACAATCTTTAATTACAAGATAAACAAGTTCAGGGAATCTAATGTGTGGCATGAATGGTAATAGATGTGCTAACTAATTTGATTATGATAATTTATTGTGCAGTGTATACATATATAAAATCATCATGTTATATACATTGAATATATATGTTCTTTGTTACTTAAATATTTTTAAACAAATTATATTCATAATGATAAAGGGGATCAAATTCAACAGCATATTTAAAAAACAACAATGTGGCTATGTTAACACTAGAGCTTTAAAATGCATAAAGAGAAATGGATAGAAATGAAGAAGAAATAAACAAATTCAATATTATAATTGAAGATATGAACATTTCTCCCTGAGTAACTGATAGAAAAATCAGACAGAAAATCAGCAAGAGTATAAAAGACCTGAACAACAGATTTACCAGTTTCAATAAATTAAAAAATAATTAAATCATATAAAGTTTTCTGATCACAATAGAATTAATTTAGAAATCATTTTGGAAAATCTTCAGATCTGGAAATTAAATAACACATCACTAAGTAAACCATGGGTAAAAGAAGAAATTAGACAACATGTAAGCCAAGTGAAAATATAACTTATAACAATTTGTAGGATACAGCCAAACTGCATGGCATTAAGAAAGATCTAAAATCAATGATCTAAACTTCCACCATAAGAAATAAAAATAGAAAACCAAGTTATACCCAAATAATTAGAAGAAAAAAAAAAGAAAAAAATACAGTAAATCCATGAAACTAAAATCTGGTTCTTTAAACGGAGAAAAAAGTCTAATGCATTAATTAAACCAATTAGGAACCAAGAGAAAACACAGAAATAACCAATAGCAATAATAAAAGAGGACACAAATATAGGTTACAGGGTGCAAAAATATAATTAGTTAGATAAAATGAGCACTATTTGATAGCACAACAGAATGATTATAATCAACAAGTAGGGTGTACTTCAACTAAAAGAGTGGAATTGGAATGTTCCTAACATAAAGAAATGACAAATGCCTTAGATGATGAATACCTCAATTACCCTGATTTGATTAATTAACATTGTATGCCTGTATCAAAATATCACATGTACCCTAAAGATATACAACTATTATGTACCCATAATCATTTTTAAAGAAGATGAAAAGGGAATATTATCAACAAACTATATGCTTATTGATATCTTGAATGAAACGGGTTAACTTCTTGAAACACAGAAACTGCCAAAGCTCCCTCAACAAAGCATAGATAACTGGATAGCTTTATAAGTACTAAAGAAACTGAAGTTACCGTTAAAATCCTTCTCACAAAGAACGCTCCATGCCTAGATGACATTGGTAAAGACTACCAAATATTTAAGAAAGAAATAATACCAATTTTACATAAATGCTTCCAAAAAATAGAAGAGGAAAGAATACTTCCCAACTTGCTTTATGCGAATTAACTAATATGAAAACCAAAGACAACGCTTAAATAAATGAATAAATACATACATACATATACAAGTGGAAGAGACCAATGAGTCTCCTGAACATAGTTGCAAAAACTCCAAACAAAATATGAGCAAACAACATCCATCAATGCATAAAAAGAAATAGCACATTATCTCAATCTTGCTAAGGTTGGTTAATATTAAGTAATTAATGTAGTCTACCATATTACCATATAAAAATATGCTTATTTCCACAGATACAGAATAAAGTATTTGTTAACTCAAAATCTAATATCATAGTAAAAATTACCTGAAAATGATAAATAGGAAAAAAAAACTACCTCAATATGATAAAAATATCCACCAAAATCTTGCAGTTAACATTACCTTTGTGAAAGACTAAATGATTTTCATCTGAGATTAAGAGGAAGACAAAGATGTTTGTTCTCACCAGTTTTGTCCAGCATTGTACTGGGAGTCCTAATTAGTGCAAGAAGGTAAAAATGATATAATTAATAATAAAATAAATAAGTCAATAAATGTCATGCATAATGAAAATTAAAAAATAAAATTGATTTTACAGATGACATAATCATTTATCTAGAAAATTCAAATAAATCTACAATATTAAAGGTTTCTGTTCTTCCAAAAAAAACTATTGAGGAAATAAAGCATACCCCAGACTGGAAGCAACATCTGCAAACATACATATGATAAAGAATTTATATAACGTATATTTGAAGACTCCTTAAAACCCAGTAGGAAAAAAAAAAAAGATGCAGTAAAATCAGCAAAAGATTTTGGCAGAAAAATTCCCAAAGACGATACACAAATGTACAATAACCATAAGGAAACATGTTAAAATGATTAGTCCTAGGGAAATGCAAAGGAAAGCCACAATGGGACACCACTACCCACACACTAGAAGGGCTATACTTTTTTAAATGACTGATAATATCAAGTGTTGATGGGTTGTGAAACAATTGAAACATTGATGGGGAGACTGCAATTGGTATAGCCACTTTAAAGAAAAAACACTTTGTAAAATGCTTAAAAAATTAATTATGGCCGGGCGTGGTGGCTCACGCCTGTAATCCTAGCTCTCTGGGAGGCAGAGGCAGGCGGATTGTTTGAGCTCAGGAGTTCGAGACCAGCCTGAGCAAGAGCGAGACCCCGTCTCTACCAAAAATAGAAAGAAATTAATTGGACAGCTAAAAATATATATATAAAAAGAAAAAATTAGCCGGGCATGGTGGCACATGCCTGTAGTCCCAGCTACTTGGGAGCCTGAGTCAGTAGGATCGCTTGAGCCCAGGAGTTTGAGGTTGCTGTGATCTAGGGCGACGCCACGGAACTCACTCTAGCCTGGGCAACAAAGTGAGACTCTGTCTCAAAAAAAAAAAAAAAAATCAGGTGAGCAATCACAGTACCTGCTTTTAACATTATATCAAAAAAAGAGGCACTGAAGAGGGTAGAAAATAGTCTGACGTTGCCTACACCTGCGGTCCCCAACCCTGGTCCACGAATCTTATTGGTCTGTGGCCTGTTAGGAACCAGGCCACACAGCGGGAGGTAAGCACCTGCATAAGCTCTGCCTCCTGTAAGATCAGCAGTGGCATTAGATTCTCATAGGAGGTCCAATCCTATTGTAAACTGCACACGTGAAGGATCTAGGTCCTGCGCTCCTTATCAGAATCTAATGCCTGATGATCTGAGATGGTGATGCTAGTGCTGGGGAGTGGCTGCAAATACAGATTATCCTTATCGTTAGCAGAGAATCATCCTGCTAACGATATCATCCTGAAACCATCCCCCCAACCCTCCAGTCCACGGAAAAATTGTCTTCCATGAAACCAGTCCCTGGTGTCAAAAAGTTTGGGGACTGCTGGCCTACACCACCCCTTCCCCATCCCCCAGTAGCATTGTATCACTGCTGAGTGGAGAGAGAATCTGTGAGCTTGCGGGAGGGAGAGAGAAGTGATTGTGGGATTTTTGCATTGGAACTCAGGGCCACCCTGTCATAGGGGAATACAATACAGGGCAGAATCCTCTCAGTGGTGCACACAGAGGAAGCGTTTAGACCAGCCCTGGCCACAAAAGAATCTTTTGTCCTTGTGGCAGACACCTGAGTTGTGGCTACCGCCACCACCAACTGACAAAAGTGGCCTGTATCCTGGAATAATTTGAAAGGCGATCAGGCCACAAAGACTGCAGTCCTTGGGCAAGTCCTGCTGCTATGCTGGGCTCAGAGCCAATGGACTTGGAGTGCACATCACCCAGTGACACACCAGCTGTAGAGGCCAAGGAAATGTCTGCAACACCCCTCCCCAAACTCCAGGTAGTACAGCTCAAGGAGAGACATCTTCCACTTAAACTATGTATTGTAATTTGTTCACCAGCTCAGCCACAGTAAAATAAAATGCCAAGCAGATTCCTGAAGCCCCCAGTTCCAGGTCTTAGCTCCTAGAGAACATTTCTAGACCCACCTTGGGCCAGAAGGGAACCTGCTGCTTTGAAGGGAAGGACCCAGTACCAGCAGTATTCACCACCTGCTCAGTAAAAAGCCCTTTGGTCCTGAATACACATCAGCAGTGGCCAAACAGTAGTCACTATGGACCCTGGGAAATACAGTGCTGGTTTCAGCTGGGCAGTCCCAGCTGTGGTGGCCACAGGGGAATGCTCATGTCACACCTCCCCTAACTCCAGGGAGCCCAGCATGGAGTATGAAACTTCTGTTTGGTGGAAAGTAAGGGGAAAGAATGAGATTTTGGAATCCATGGAATTCTCCCACATCTCACCCAAATCCCCCAAGGCAGAACCACTAGGAGTTTGCAAGAGTCAGAGCGTTACTGGACTTGGGACGTCCCCTAGTGCTTATACAGCTTCAGTGACCAAAAACTTAGGTCACAACACTCAATTCCCATTAAATACCTTCTCAAGAAGGACTGGTACAAACAAGTCCAGACTCTGAAGATTACAATAAATATCAAACTCTTCAATGGCAAGACATGAACAAACATACAGTCTCTTCAATAAACGGTGCTGGAAAAACTGGATATCCATATGCAGAAGAATGAAACCAGACCCCTGTGTCTTGCCATATACAAAAATCACAGCAAAATGAATTAAAGGCTGAAATCTCAGACATGAAACTACTGCAAGAAAACATTAGGGGAACTCTCAGGGACACTAGTCTGGACAATGATTTCTTGAGTAATAGCTCAAAAGCACAGGCATCAAAGCAAAAATGGACAAATGAGATCACAGAAAGCTAAAAAGTTTCTGCACAGCAAAGGAAGCAATCAACAAAGGGAAGACACAACCCACAGAATGGGAGAAAATACTTGCAAACTACCCATTTGACAAGGGATTAACAACTAGGATATGCAGTTTAGGAAAAAATCAATAGGAAAAAATCAAATAGATTAAAAAATGGGCAAAAGATGTAAACAGACATTTCTCAAAAGAAGACATACAAATGGCCAACAGGTATATGAAAATATGCTCAATATCATCAGTCAGAAAAATGCAAATCAAAACTACAATGAAGTATTATCTCACCACAGTTAAAATGGCTTTTATCCAAGAGACAGGTAATAATGAATGGTGCTGAGGATGTGGAAAAAGAACTTTCATACACTGTTGGAAGGAATGTAAATTAGTACAACCACTATGGAGAACAGTATGGAGGTTCCTCAAATAACTCAAAATAGAACTACTATATGATCCAGCAATCCCACTGCTAGGTATATATCTAAAAGAAAGGAAATCAGTATATCAAAAATACATCTGCACTCCCATGTTTATGCAGCACTATACCCAAAATTTGGAATCACCCTAAGTGTCCATCAACAGATGAACAGATAAAGAAAATGTGGTACACATACACAATAGAATATTATTTGGCTGGGAAAAAGAATGAAATCCTGTTGTTTGCAACAACATGGATAGAATTGGAGAACATTATGTTAAATGAAATAAGCCAAGCATAGAAAGACAAATTTTGCATGTTCTCACTCATTATGTGGAAGCTAAAAATTAAAACAACTGTTCTCATGGAGATGGAGAGTAGAATGGTCATAAGAGGCTGGGAAGGGTAGCAAGAAGGTGGGGATAAAGTGGAGATGGTTAACAAAAATATACTTAGGTAGTTAGATAGAATGAACAATATTTGACAGCAAAACAAAGTGACTACAGTCAACAGTAAGTTATGGTATACTTTAAAATAGGTGAAAGAGTGCAATGGGAATGTTCCTAACATAAAGAAATGATAAATGTATGAAGTGATGGATGCCCAAATGACCTCCATTTGATTATTACACATTGTATGCCTGTATCAAAACATCACATGTACCCCATAAATATATACAGCCATTATGTACCCATAATTTGAAATTTTTTTAAAATAAAATTTACATCATTAAAATACTAATTTACAGAATAGATGTTGAGAAAAAAATGTTTAAAACTATCAGATCTTACATGCGAAATGATTTTTTTAATGCAACAAAAAAAGTGCCTCACTTCTAAAGATTAAAAAGTTTATTTACCATAGGGTGTGATAGGGAGGTAGTATAAATTTGAAAATCAGTAGAGCTAAAGCCAGTACAAGATTTGCTTCAGTAACAGACTACTGACATAGTAAATACCTGTTCCTGTTAAACAACAACAAAAGTCAAATATGAGTAAGCATTTCATGAATCATTTAAAACGTGCAAGGCACTATTCTTAGCTTTTTATATTATTTAAGCAGCGTGACAACCCTAGGAGGTAGGTACCCTTATTATCTCCTATGAGGAAGCTAAGGTGCAGAAAATCATGCAGCTAGAAAGTTGTGGCATCAGAATGTGAACTCAGGAAGTTTCTCTCTAAAGCCTATGCACTTAGCCACTATATGATATTCCTCTAAATTCCTCTTATATGTAATCTGAATATATGAAAATGCAAGAACATACATTCTTAATCTTTGACATATATTCTTGTGACAATCATGAAAATGAATAGCGGCATTTCATACCTTTTGTTTTTCATGGGGGGCCCAATGTGACATGCCACTTTCCATTTACAAATTTGATCTTCCAGGGATTAAAAAGACACTACACAGAAGAGTTTAAAGGAGCATGCCTATTTCTCGTAAAATCTAGGAATTGTTCCTTTCTCAACAATTCTTTAAAAAATAAAAAATAACCTCCTACAGCAATATAAAGCAGAACTGTTATAAAGAATATCATCTTCAGCAACTATGTCCTAGTAGAAATGTGGTTAACATCTTCCCGCAACATGAAAATGTTACACTGAGTTATGTTCTGTCACATGGGAAAAGTAAACTACATGGTAAACTTCATCATAGATATCCTTAAATAAAGTAAGTTTTTGACAGGAAAGCAAAAATTCTAACAATATTTTCACCCTATAGTAGTATACATAAATGACTGAAGCAATTTTTCTACAATTATAAAATGCTTCAGTTATACACTTGAAAAATTCCTAATCAAAATTAACCTAAGCACACATACCTTTACTGTCTAGTTTATCCTTAATCTACTGAGTGCCACCTTAATAGGATACTCCAATTGAATGTTAAATCCTCTCACAGAAAAGTCCACCTTTAAGTTACTAGGATAATAACTACATGGTTTGTCAATGAAGATTTCCTGGATGCTGGAAAATTCCATTTTTCTCATAGCTGGGATAACTTTAAAAATGAGAAATAAGGATAATACTTGATAATAAATTACTTTTTTAGCTACATTAATAATTGGCCTCAATCATCTTGGCAAAAGGAGAAAGATAATTTGTGTGTATGACCTCTAATGTGCTTATGACTTAAAAAAATAGTATTAGAACATAGATATTCAAAATTTGATAATCTTATTTTGACAGGAATGCATAACAATGTCACCATTTTCCACAAATCATGGTTCTCAGATAATCTTTTTCATATTAGTAAGATTACTGGATAGACAGATTATAGTTTTAACTGCCTCAGAGGGATGAAGTTTTCCTATCCTGGCATGTGTGTATGTATGTGTACACAAACATATACACACACATATATACAAATACTCTCAAATATATATCAAAACACCCATTTAACAAATGAAGGCCATTTCATCGTGTCCATTTATTTCTATATACAAAGAAGCTTCTTAATTAAGTGATAGAACTGTTACCACTCTAAATATCACCTACATCATCAATTAGAGACAATTATACAAATCTGGAGAGAATTATAATTCATATCAAAAGGAAGATTATGCAACTAATACTCCTTAGCTACTTGAAGAATTACATGTTATGTCATTTCATCTCTAAAAACTTTTTTTTTATTTCAGGAAATTATGGGGGTACAAACATTTTGGTTACATGTTATGACTTAGCATTTTCTCAACCATGATTTGAGACTGCTCTTCCCCATCTCCACAATGCTCACCACGTCCATTAGTTGTGAGTTTACTAACCCCCAATCCTCCTACCCCCAAAGAATATCACTATTGTGTGAGAACCTTAGTGTTGATCAGTTACTGCCAATTTGATGGCGAGTACACATGGTGCCTATTTTTCCATTCTCTGGATACCTCACTTCAGAGGATAGGCGCAAGCTCTATCCAGGAAAATATAAGAGGTGCTAGATCGCAGTCACTTTTTATAATTGAGTAGTATTCCATTGTATACATATACCATATTTTACTAATCCACTCATGGATTAATGGGCACTTGGGTTGCTTCCATATCCTTGCTATAGTGAATTGTGCTGCCATAAACATTCGAGTACAAATGTCTTTATTATAGAATGACTTTTGTTCCTTTGGGTACATGCCTAGTAGTGGTATTGCTGGATGAAATGGTAGTTCTACTTGTAGCTCTTTGAGGTATTTCCAAATTCTTTTCCACAGAGGTTGCACTAATTTGCAGTCCCACCAGCAATGTAAGAGTGTTCCTATCTTTCCACATCCTCGCCATCATTTGAGCTTTGGGTTATTTTGATAAAGGCCAATCTTACTGGAGTTAGGTGATATCTCACTGTGGTTTTGATTTGCATTTCCCTGACGATTAGAGATGTTGAGCATTTTTTTATATGTTTGCTGGCAATTATTTTGTCTTCTTTTGAAAAGTTTCGGTTTATGTCCTCTGCCCATTTATTGATGGGGTTGTTTGATTTTTTTCTTATTGATTTTTTTGAGTTCTAGATAGATTCTTCTTATCAGCCCTTTATCAGATGTGTAGAGAGAAAATATTTTCTCCCACTCTGTAAGGCTGCCTATTCACTCTAATGATAGTTTCCTTGGCTGTACAAAAGCTTTTTAATTTGATCATGTCCCATTTATTTATTTTTGTAGCTGCTGTGATTGCTTTGGGGGTCTTCTTCATAAATTCTTTGCCTAAGCCCATGTCTGAAAGAATCTTTCCTGCATTTTCTTCTAGGATTCTTAAGGTTTCATGCCTTAGGTTTAAGTCTGTTATCCATCTTGAATTGATTTTTGTAAGAGGTAAGAGGTGGGGATCCAGTTTCAATCTACTGCATGTAACTATCCAATTTTCCTAGCACCATTTATTGAAAAGGGATTCTTTTCCCCAGTCTATATTTTTGTCTGCTTTGTCAAAGATTAGATGACCATATGCGGATGGTTTCATCTCTGGATTCTCAGTCCTGTTCCAAAGGTCTATGTCTCAATTCCTGTGCCAGTACCATGCTGTTTTAGTTACTATGGCCTTGTAGTACAGCTTGAAGTCTGATAGACTGATACCTCCCAGTTTGTTCTTTTTGCTTAAGATTGTCTTGGATATAAGGGGTCTTCTCTGGTTCCATACAAAGAGTAGAATTATTTTTTCTAGATCTGTAAAGAATGATTATGGTGCTTTGATAGGGACATTAATTCTGTAGATCACTTTAGGTAGTAAGGACATTTTAACAATGTTGATTCTACCAATCCATGAGCAAGGTAGATTTTTCCATCTGTTTACATCTTCTACAATTTCTTTTCTTAGTGTTTCGTAGTTCTCTCTGTATATGTCTCTCACTTCTTTCATTAAATACATACCTAGATATTTGATATTCTTTAAGGCTATTGTAAAAGTTACTGCTTTTTGATTTGAATTTCAGCTTGACTGTTATTGGCATATAAGAATGCCTCTGATTTGTGTATATTAATTTTGTATCCTGAGACTTTACTGAATTTGTTTATCAATTCCAGGAGTCTCTTGGTTGAATCTTTGAGGTTTTCTAGATATAATATCATATTGTCAGCAAAGAGTGAGAGTTTTATCTCTTCTGCCCCCATTTGGACATCCTTAGTTCCCCTCTCGTTTAATTGCTCTAGCAAGGACTTCCAGCAGTACGTTGAATAGAAGTGGTTATAGTGGGCATCCTTGTCTGGTTCCAGATCTAAGCGGAAATGGTTTCAACTCTTCCCCATTCAGAATGATATTGGCTGTGGGTGTATTGTATATGGCCTTGATAATTTTAAGGTATGTCCCATCTATGCCTATTTTACTAAGAGTTTTTATTATAAAGGTGTGCTGGACTTCGTCAAATGCTTTTTCTGCATCAATAGAGAGAATCATACGGTCTTTGTTCTCGCTTTTATTTGTGAGGTGA
>CAUYSK010035088.1:0-15138 GCA_963575035.1 Avahi laniger | reverse complement strand
GCCTCCCAGAGTGAAGGAAGGACATTTTGAAGAAGGACTATGTATAGCACTAAATGTTCAGAGAACTAAAGAAAATAACTAAGAAAAATCTATTTGTGATGGCAACCCCACAGTCTTTGGGGATCATTAAGGAAGTAGTCTCAGAAGGAGAGAAACAGGTGGTCAGGAGAAAAACATTGAATAACTATTCTACAAATCTAATGTTTAAGAAAAGAAGAGAAGAGTAGTTTCAAAGACATCAAGATTTAAAGACGGATCTTTTAGCACAGAGAATCTTCAATTTTTGGTCTGTTCACATGTAAGAGTTAGTAGACATGGCAAAAATGAAGATAACATAAAGAAAATGAAAGAAGATAGAACTAATATGGCAATGTTCCTATGGAGTTGACTCCACTAAAACCATTGTTCTTTGTTGAAAGTATGGGTTGTCTAGATGTTATGAAGGAATCTCACTGGTTAACATATTATTAGTATACTACATTTTTCTTGACGAAGAGAGTAAATATCACCATAATATTTTTAATAAATCTTTAATATATATTCTTTTTAGAAGATTTTCTATATGCCTTGGGACAGATGTAAGGAGCTGTAGTTGAATCTATAGTAAAGACATTTCTGTTTAACATAGATATAGGCATTTTCCACTTCTACCTGATCATTCCAAGTGAAATCAGGATAGATGCTGAGTGTTACTCGGAGGACAGTTCGTGTAATGGGCTGAATGGATGCTTCCATCGTGACGGAAGGAATCTGATGAACACATTGTTTGACTTTCAATCCAATATTCACATGATGCAAAATGTGACCTGCAAGGAAAATATCACATAGAAGAAATGCGTCCAGACAGAAAAAAGCAATATAATCTGACTTGTAAATGGGATTTCAGAGAAGGTGATTTTATTGCTTGTTTTATGATTTGCTATGTAGAATAGCTGACATTCTTGACCTGGCATGTTTGAATATTTTGTAATAGTTAACTTGAATTAGCAATTCATAGCTCGGAAAACCAGTATCCAGGTTTCTTTAGGTATTAATAGGGTTTTTAAAATTACTGAGACTCAGCAGTGTTTAAACTACTATTATATAAACTGACCCACTTCTCTCCAAGTTAGTTTATGATACAGTATAGAAATAATTAGTATTTTGTAAAAATACCTATTAATTTATTCAGGGTCTGTTTCATAACTTTAGAACCATGGTGGGAAACGCTTCAGTAATCAAATGCAACTCACCCATCCACACCCATTTCCAGAAAACATAAAGATAAAATATAAAATATGGTTGATCTAGCACAAAATGAACCACTTACATATATTTTCATAAATAATCAGATTCTGAAACACATATTTATAGAAATGCTGATGGATGGGTTTCATAAACAAATGTTATATTTTCTACTATAGGCTGAGCAATTAAGTGGAAATAGATTGTATTTTATAGCATCAACATTTCTTATATATCTTGGTTCTTCAAAATAGAATATTTTAAAAGAGTATATTATTAATAAATTAAAATTTGCTTATCCATATGTGAACTAAAGTTGATCTTCCTTATTTTGATAAAATATTTACATATATTACTTCAATGTAAATATCCTCAATTTCCCTTGTTAATAATCCCAATTACTCTTTATTGATACTTCCCTTCTTCCATTCTATTTTAGAAGAAATATTCTTCCTCCTCTATAAATGTAATAACTATCTCAGCCTCTTCTGCGTCTTTGCACTTATTGCCAGCAATAATCTTCCCTCCTATTTCTCTTCAGTGTGACTCCCTTCGTGTGTAATGTCTGTCCTATTCCGAATTGAAATACCACCTAATCAATGCATTATATATTTGAGCAATAACATGCTAGGATACATGAAAAGGTATGTAGAAAGAACTTTTCAATATTATATAAAAAAATCAGAACTCTAAATGCTATGTGCACACTGATACCAACTGTGTTTAAAGATGTATATGTGTATAATGAATCTCATTTAGAAACTCTGGAAAAATTCTGAGCTTAATGTTCATATAATTTTTTTTGCTGTAATACTGCTGATATATATCAGAGACTTTGAAATGAATTAAATATTGAAAAATAAATTGAGAATAAGTATCACTGAATGATTCTCATAATTTGTAGCTAAGATTCTATATGTAAGATATTATACTTAAGGGTTTAATAATACAAACTCCATTTTAATTGGTAATTCTATCAAATAACTTTATAAAATTTGGAGAAATTTTTGCTTGAGTTTAGACAAATGAAAAAGAGATTTATAAATATGGTGAAAATTTAGCTTGAGTAATGTGAAAATTCACAGTACTTTTACATCTACTAAAATATTTTATTTGCACAGAACAACTCATTCAAACATGTTGCTTCCTTCTTACCTATTTCATCTTTCCTCATGTCTTTTAGCTTATCCACAGTAAGGTTTTTTTCTTCTAATCTTGTTAGGATATGTGGTGGTAGAACTGAAAATTGTCTCAAAGGGCTAGCCCAACCCCATAGCCTCTTGTCGATGACTTTACTAAGATTCAGGAGCCTGTAGGTCATGGCAGGCCAACGTTTCCTCAGAGCAATTTCAAAAAGAGCACGGACAATTCTAGCTGCGTTCTGAAGAATATTAGGGGGAGACTGATGGTTAGATCCAATGTACTTTTAAATTTGTCAATAAATCTATTATTAAAACTTGGTCTCAAAAGAAGTACAATCCCTATCCTTGAATTGTAGGGCAACATCTTTTCTCCTATAGCCCTAATTCTTCCTATGATTTCTACATAAGAATAAATACATCCTATACATGTGGGCATTACTTGCTTAAGTCTCAAAGGATAGCCTTATTTTCAAGTTTTTAGGAAACTCTACACTATACCCTTTAAACAGGAATGGAATAGGAAGAGACAAAAGGTATGCAAAGTATTTAGGAGGCTGTTGAGGCACCTAAAATATAAGAGACAGGTGAAGATGCCCTTGGGTACGTACATAGCAGAATGATTAAATTTAGGAGGTTATTATAAGGTGAAGTAAGGAAGACTTTGGGATCCACTCAGGGAGAAAAATTAGTGAGAGAAAGGCGAGAAGGAAATATTGATGAATGTAGCTACCCATATTAAAGGACCATATTAATGGCTCTCCATAAACCAATCATTGTGCTAACTTGCTTTACATATATTATCTCATTCAATCTTTTCACAAAATTGCATTTAATTGGTACAGATACCATGATTTTACAGATAAAAGATTCTAGGGTTTGGAAAGATTAAAAATTTGACCATAATCACATAGCTAGTTGGTGTCAGAGCATCAGCTCAAAGCCATGTCTAAATGACTCCAAATTTAACTCTTAGATTCTAAATCTCAGTGGTCTGAGGATAATTTCATTAATAGACATATAGAAAGTTACAATGAAGGGAAGCCTTTTTCTACAACTCTATAGCTAGTTCTCTTTTGTTTTACCTCCTTTTCTCTATCATTAACTTTCTAAACTGTTTTATTGAAGATTGTTTTTAAAAATCATGAACTTAAGAGACACCTTCCAATATCTCTTGACATTTGTATTTAAAAATGAAGAATGTTAAATCTGGTCAAAATCACAAAAAGTGATTTAAAAAAGGTAGATTTCAAATGGCAAACAAATAATCCAGCCAAAAATTATGAGGTCAAAAATGACCAGAAGAATTAAGTGTTTTGGTTTTACATTTTAAATGTCATTTTGTCTTTTGACAAATTTGACTATTTTGTTTCAGTATTAGAAACATAAGAACAAAATGGTAATTATTAATAGAAGTCTGAGGATAGTTCTGAAACTACTACAAATGACAGATTGGGTTATACGAAGGCTCAGAGATAATAAATACAATTTTGATTATTGTATCTATTAAGTAGGTTTCCTACCTCATTCCCACTTGTTCTTGTAAAATATTGTCAGGCTAATTTTCCCACCTGTCTTTAAAAGTATGTGATTTTTATATTTCAGAACCTACAGTTTTCCCCTAAAAGCTAACGGAAGTGGGAGGAGAAATCCCAAGTGACAAGACACAAACAGAATATTTTAATCTGGAATGATATAAATTGGATGGGTATATAATGATCAAAGTCCATAAGATGTACAATTTAGAGAAGCTAAACATAGGCTTTTAAAATAAAATCCTAGGATATTTGAGCTATGGGTTTACCTTAAGAGCTAATGAAAAAAGTTTAAGAAATAGAGAACAAAATTACCATTTTACAGAGCTGAGAGAGTACTTGTTCAATTATTGATGACTTAACCTTAAAATACAATAAACTCAAGTATAATTTATCTAATGCATTCAAGGATGATAAATCCATAATAGCTGTTTAAGAAAAATCATGACAGCTTTGAGCTATCTTTAATCTGAGGTTGACTTCCTGGATACCAATCATGAAGAAAATGCAAGCCTTATAGTGTAAAGTATTAATGTTCTTATGTCAGTCTCTGATAATGGTTTCATAATCTTGAATCAAACAGAAATGTGGCCAGATTATTCATCCAGAATCCAATAAAGCTTTATCTTTTGTTTAAACATTTAACTATTTTGATATAAAATCATTAGAAAATATAAAAATGACATTACATTACTTTTCAGAAAAACAGATAAAACAAAGGAAGTTAGAAATAATGTTTCCTGGAGAAGGTATAGAGTCTAGATATATAAATGTTTTCACTACATCTACATTAACTTTATATAACTTATGAAATCATCATCTGGCTTCTTGCTTAAATTGATTAAATTACTACATTCATTCAAATTGTTTACCGATATAACTTGGCCCATGTTTGTAAATATTTCATGTTTACAGCTATTTTGAAAGCACTCCTGAGTATTCATGGCTGCTAAAAATGATTCGACACAAATATATTTTTTCTATATTAAAACTCTGAACAAAATTACAAATATAACAGCCAAATAGTTTTCATATTTTAGGTAAGATTAAGCTTTATTTTCTCCTTAATTTAAGAAGGGCACTGCTCAATGAAAAATAATGAAACAGGTATTCTTGACAGGTAAAGAATATATTTTTTTTTTTGAAAGTATGTCTGGAAGGGAAATTTTTCATTTGAAAAGTAAATAGGGCAAAAATAACTTGCTTTACTCCACCTGAGGGCTTGAATACAAAAGATCAACATCTGAACATTTCATAAACATGGTATTTTTTAAAAGACATAAACTAAATGAGCTGTAATTTAGGGAATAATTTTCTTTCCATCCTTAATTTTTAAGTATCAACAGTAGAGAGTAAAGATACTTTTTTTTTTTAAATGAAAGACTCATCACATTGAACATATGGTCTGAGAATATTTATTAAGCTTTATTTAATGGTAAAAAATTTGTCATTATTTCTAATACTTGATGAAAACAAAGGTTCCACAATCTTTTCTTTATACTTGAAATATTCATGTATCATTGTCTCTTGTAAGTAAAAGAAATAAACTTTATCATTTAAAGTAGAAAAAAAATTAATAGATATTGATATTTTAAAACTCTATAACGTAAACAATAGCAACATCAAAAAAAGCCAAATCAACCACCAAATCTCACCCCCAGTCCAGATTTACAAGTACAGATTACATAAAAGATAAATTAATAGAACAAGTTCTAAGATAAAATGGTAGCTTGGTAGCATGTCACAAACCGATATACTCGCAGTATAGCATAAATCAATTCCTTAGTCCTAAATAAATAAGGATAAGAAACTGGGAAAGGAGTAAGAGTCTTACCTGAGCAACATATGCAGAATCTGATATAAGGGAGAAACTGTCCATCTCCCCTCGGCTGATGTAAGTTTGAAGTAAGATGTTTATTTTCCCATAACTATTCTCTACACCTCCAGGAGCTGAGAGTTCACAGAAATTGCTTAATAAGGCATCTAACTCCTCTATTTCCTCTTCTCTGACCTAGAAGAATCAATATTGTTATGGGGATATTTGGGCTGATTTATTGAAATATTTTATACTGAAATTAAACTACATTCCATGTTTTTAAGAGTTTCCATTTACTATAACTCAACATTTTTCTTTTGTATAGCTAAATAACAGTAATTTTTCAACAGGTAGCTAATAAAGTACAATATGAAACTATCTTGAGGCCGATACTATTACATTTTATTATTCATCACTGATATTAAAGTTGCCATTGACATATAAAAATTTGATACACCATAAAAATTAAATCCTCTGACCTCACCATCCTTCAATTGATGAGATTTCATTTTTTATTTGACCAGAGTAAAACCTCTGCCCAACTGCATTAGGGAAAACTTGAATTATCTTCAAATGCATTCATTACTGTCATATATTTTTATATGTTATAACACATTCATAGCTTAAAGCTGTGAAGTACTATGACTCAAAATATTAAAGTTTTCACTGTTAATAAGATTAAATTATGATGCAGGTACAGAAATATTCATATTCAAGTTTGAATCATGCATTTACTTTATATTTTTCTTAGTGAAACTTTCATTGCAAAGAAACCAAAATATACATGCTACTACTGCAAAACCTATTTAAATTATTTGATTTGGGGTATAGAGCAAAGAATGATGTCAGGTATGACATATTATCATAATCTAGAATAGCAGATATTATTGATAAATGAAAAATATTGCTGATACTCCAAATGTAAAGTACCATACAGCATATATTGTTTTGGAAATAACAATTAATAAGCTTTTATGAACAAATAAATGCATATATATTGAATACATTTGATTCAAACTTTAAGTAATCTTACCTTGATTTGATCAAATTCTTCAGCTTTGGAGACTATAGCAAAGATATCACCTTCTGTTTTGTGAGCATCAAAGAGTTCATTAAATGTCTACCAAAGTAAGGGTTTATTTGATCAAAATAGAAAGTCCAAAAAAATATTTTAAATTAAAAACATGACAATAAATCACACATTCTTAAAGAACATTTGAGTCCTGGAGAATGCAGTTATAATCTCTGTGGTATAGTAAGTATTCCAAATAATTGTTTTATAAATATCATCAAATTTATCAAGGACTGAAAAAGATTCCTAAAACATAATTAGCTAAGAAAGACCTTTAGAAGAAAAAAGATCAATAAAATCAGTTGATGAAATCTATATTAGATATCTAAAAAAATATTAAACATAATATCCTGGTCTTTGCTTGTTTTCAGCATGGGCATATGGAAATCTGTACCATTAGCCAACTCTAAGCTGATCATATACCATATAATATTCAGAGAGGAAAAACTAGAAAATATGTGATATGAAAATTTTCACAATATTACTAGTGAGAGCATACATAAAATCAGAAAACTGGGAGGAAAAATATCAGTCAAAGGCCATACAGAATGAAGACAAAGCTAAGGAAGGGATAGAGTTTCTGACAAAGAACTGCAAACAGGTTTAGGATGTAGTTTGGCAGCAACACACTAGCAAGTGGACAAATGGGAAAAGTTACTTGGACAAAACAAGTGAATATGAGCAAGTGATGTAAAGAGTGAAAAGCTAGGGGAAATGTGTTGGCTTAAGGAACCACCAGATCATAGTTATGAGACAATATCTGCTAAAAGATTTTGAAGAAACCTAAAATGTTATACAAATAGACAGCTTATTTGGGAAAAGACAGGGAAAAATTAGTAAGCACATGAAGGTGTTTTCTGAAACCTGTTATATGTATATGCAGATATTAAATAAGTACAAAACTTAGATTTCATATAGGCCAAGGTTTCCATCCTTTTAAAGGAATCTCATTTGAATGGTTTATTTTACTTTTTTCATTTTAAAAACAATTTTAAGTACAAAAATAACATAAGAAAAAATTTAAACTTTCTCTCTGTAAATAGAAAGGAGGGTAAAAATTCACATTAACCCATTTCCCTCTCTTTAAATTTAAGTCTTTGCCTCACAGGTAATCACTTTCAAGTTTTCCCATGTATTAACATATGTATATAAACACATATGAAGACATACATATACTTTTTAAAACGTAATATTAAAGTGGCATCCATCTTACAAAGAACTACGTTGAAAGGCAACAAGCAAGGCTACATTGTGAAGTCAAAATTACCCTTGAATCTCCCTTAAATTGCCCATATGGTACAGCTAGATTGATCTGGTAATTTTATTAGTTTCTTTAATGCTTCTTTAGTCAGTGTTTCTCAATAACATGTAATTAATTTTCAACATTTTATTCGAGGATATCATTATGCTATCACCTCCCACTTAAAATCATTTAGGCATTCATTCCATAGGTCTTATCAATAGGCTTCAACTGTTTTAGGCCTGGGTGTGTCTACTGCTTGGGATATACTCATTGAACAGGATGGCAAGAGGGCTCTTACTATTTTAAGTCTTTTTTTTTTTTTTGTCTTTACTGGAGGTATATTGTTGAATTCATGTAAGTTAAATGCATTTTGTTCTTTTAGTTGCTTTTGTTACTTTGCATTAATAATACATTTTGAAGTCTAGAAAGTATTTGCATCTAAAAATAAAGACATTATTGCATTTGTTCTGCTCAGTATAATACCTCAATGGTGTTGTATTTAATATAGTAATGGCTGGCGGTTCTACCCAAATCGGTTGAAGAAAAATATCCAGTTCGTTCCTCAAAACGAATCATCTTTGCTTTGTCTAGTTTTCGTCCAACTTCAATGACCAACTGTTCTCGATGCTTTCTTAAAGTTGGGTCAATCTACAGAAAAAAAAAACCACCAAACAACTAAATATTTCTTTAGGCAGTCATCACTTGCAAATGTGTATCCATTTATGGATATTAAATATTTTCTTGATGTTTTAGACTTTTTAATTATAATTCTTAAAATACATTTTTATACATTTAGGAAAAACTAGAAAAGATTTCATTCCATTAAATAAAGGAAGCTTTAAAAATTCATTAAAATAATCAATCTGCATATTCTCTCAGATTCTAATATTTTAGAATATAAAATTCTTACATGGTCTTATAATCTTTAAGGTTATAAGGATTAGATCACATATAAGAGAAAAATAATTGTCTTCTTTCTCACTCACTAAAATTAATAGAGATTTTAAATTCTCAAACCATATTCCTTTATCAGTTATTTGGAGAAATGATAGCAAGATTGTTTTCCCCTGTCAAAATCAAGATACATAAAAATAAATGCAAAGTTATCCTTCTAAAAGTATATTTCTACTGTTCTAACAGTTTTCATAAGTGTTGATGAGAAAATCAATTTTGCCTATAATAATAGAAGCAAAGAGTAAAATAAAGTTGACAATGAATTTTGTATAGTTTTGAAAATATTATAGTCTTTTTCTAAGCAGAAATTATAATATTTAACACACGATATTAATATTTTTGTTGCTATAACATGTGTGTAAATACATGTGTACATACACATACATGTACACCCACACATGCACACATGCCAAGTCCTGAAGATCATTCTCTGGTTATGAGCAGTGAAGTGAAACATGACCTTTAATGGAGAGTGGGAGAAGTATAAATACACTTTAGAAATCTATTAATGAGTTAATACTCCTATCATTTGTTCTAACTCAGATCTTTATGATAGCTTATTCATGCACAAAATATAGCCAAAATAAATTTTAAACTCAGAAAAATGAGGCAAACGGAAATTAACTGCAGGAAAGTAAGATGAAGTCAAGAGTCTTACCAGCAAATATAAAAAGTCTTAAATATTTGCTACAAGTGATATAATGTATGTATCAGGTTCATTTTATGAACATATAACTATATATTATCATATCACTAAATTATGTTAAATTACTTGATTTGTTTTAGTTCCTAAGAGTTTTGTAGCTACAAATTTGTATTGAGTAATAAAATGAAAACATGTCAGTCAAAAAAAAAAAAAGTTAAGACTCTCTGAACTGTGAAAGTTGTGAAACTACGATTTCTGGAAGGTCTTCATATTGGAAAATTACATGACAATGACTTTTGATATTAACCTAGTATTTAAAAATCAATTGGTGTGTTTATCTTGTTCCAAAGATTTGAGATGCCTTAGCCCATGAAAATACATATTCTGTTTTGTTTTTCTTTACCTGTTCAGAATATTTTCATAGTACCATTGACTATTCTCACAATGTCACAATGCCCACATTTGTAATGAGAATAACTAGTGCCATATTCCTTAAAATGTGTAAGGTTAAAGGTATAATGGACCTATATTTCATAACAGAACAATCTGGCTATAAAAGAAGATATCCATTTGAAGATTAGCACATATTTCAACTGAGAAGAAGAAAGATCATTGAATCTCGTTTACAGTAAATCTAAGCATGAAAACATAATGATTTCAGATTAACAGTCTCAGAACTAGTTGCTGCTGCTGCTTTTCCTATTCCACCCCTCTCCAGCCTTAAATTTTAATTTTCCCATGGTAAAATCTACTGCATAGGGAAAAGCAAAATGAAAGAACATTTTTTAAAAAATTGGCAACTGCTTTGCAATACAATGATAATATATATTTATATATATACACACATATATGAACCAATTTATAAGTAAATGAAGAAAAACTGTAATTTTGAGTTAAATTTAACTTTACAAACTTTTCCTTAGTGAATATCCTTATGATGAAGGTGAAATAATGTTTTCATTAGACAACTGGATTTTATCTGTAATTAGGAAGCATTTACAGTATCTAAAGCAGAGTTTTGAAGAAAAGACAAGATCTCACTGAATCTTAAGCCACATCAACCACACAACTGTAAAGTTCATGAGAAGAGCTGCCATCACATGCTAATTCTCATTCTATGCATATGCACTGAATAGTAGAACTGACTGCAGCCTCTAAACTCTTATGATCATAATTCAATGTCATCTTTTAATTTGAGAACAGGATTTAGAAGAAACTTGTTAAGAAGTACAGACTGTATATAACATAAGCCTATTATCAAAAATCCTCATGTCTGATTTATTCTAAAACTAAATTTATCATAGTTTAAAAATCATAGCAAAATATTAATCTCAAATGTGAATATACCTCAATAATAAATTGATATTAAGATAAAAATTAACTTAGTAGCATCAGTGGGAAAAGATTTAAGTAAACATAAATAATTACAGGAGTCCATTTAATTTTCCTTAGTATTTTCTGAAAAAGAGTAAAGTTGTTTTTCTTCTACATGAGGCAAGAGTAGCAAACAAATATTTATCTTCATATCATAATTCTATAATTCCTCAAAGAATTATAGAACCTAAAAGAAGGTTTGATTTTTTTTTTAATAAATGGGTTTTCTACCTGATAAGCCTTGTGATTGATGCCATATACTAATGGATTTGCTCTCATCCGTACATAAAGATAAGTGTAACTTATCCACTTCACTGCTTCCTCCACGTTAGTAACTGTTCCCAAAGCAATCTGTAATTCAAAAATTAAAGTAATGCATTAAAGCAGAACATAAACACTACATCAAAGACCATTTTGTCAGAAGTGAACTTTTAAAATTACACCATTATGTGGCATTTAAAAGACAGTAAGCACAATTACTGGACATGACACTTTGTCAATTAACTAAAAGTCAGTCTTGCCTTATTATTAAAAATAATACACCAAAAATACTATCTTCCTGAAGTGAACTTACACAATATTACGGCATTTGATTATATTTCCCTAAATGGAGTTTAATTCTACATAACATTAAGGACATTTTTTGGCATGAATTAATTTTTTTTCTCATTTGGCATTCACTTTGCTGTAATTTCATTTTACGCGATCACACAACTGAAAAATTTAAATGTAAGTGCACCAGAATAAAATCAACAAAATATTGCTAATTCTATTCCTCTTTATCTGAATTCTGTATTCTGTCATCACCAAAACCATAGAGGGCATAATATTAGTTTTTACTTCTAAAGATACCCATTTGTAGGACTGCTAATATAAATACACAATGGGAATACAATGGAAAATGCATTCACTCATTTGTGCACAAAAACAAAGCAGATTTTATTAGGATTTATACATATCGATAACACATATACTTTAACAAACTCATATGATAAAAACAGGTGGTTTTTATTTTTATTGCTGAACTTAAAATAATCTGTGGAGAAAAAATAGACATATAATACATTTGAACCATAATAAACACCGGATAATTCTTTAGATTATATTTTGAAAGGAAATATAATTTTTAAAATGGTATTTTAATATAGGTTAGTGATAA
This sequence comes from Avahi laniger, assembly GCA_963575035.1. Lineage (NCBI taxonomy): Eukaryota > Metazoa > Chordata > Mammalia > Primates > Indriidae > Avahi > Avahi laniger. Next base: position 2,976 of record CAUYSK010035088.1, on the reverse strand, counting down.
GTAAATGAAACCAAAGGTTAATAATTTAAAAACACAATAAAAGTCCTGTATAATAAAGAAAAAAATTATTAGACAATGATATCAACACATAATTTCAATGAAAAGTTTCCTTAAAAATATATTTCCTTAGCCAATGGATCTATAGATAGCAATTTTATCTAAGGTGTTCACTTTATTTTAAAAATTTACCCAAGTTGTGAAAGTTTATATCTGTATGTTTTTCCTGAATCCTTAGCTGAAAAATCTTTTTACTTCCTAATACTTTAATCAAAGGAGGAGAGATGCTCTCTTATTAAATTTTAGGATGAAAAAAGAGAAAAACAAATCATTTTATTTTAGTCCTAATATCAAAGAAGGTAAAAATCTTCATGTTTAATTCCTACACTATAATTTTTAGTTTTGTATAACATTTTGTGAAACACGTGGATGCTTCACTGTCTTTAGTTGGTAATATAGCAATATATTATTTTCATTAAAATATTATACACTATTTGTTATTAAATAAGAGAAATGACCAAAAGTAAAAATATGATATTAGAGATTCTAGCTACCACTTACTTTAAAATTCACACTAATTTATTTACAAATGGCTAAGCTATCCACAATATAGGAAAATATAGACATTTATTGTAAACTGTAAGGCTTTGCACAATAATGAAGAGTAGCAAGAACTAAAATTGAGGCAATCAGGGAGTTGCATGACAATTCGTAAAGATTTACAGGTAGGACAGTTAAACTTATTTTCTTGTTTGCTTAGGTAAATGAAACTAGTTTGATGATATGGCTAGGAATCTGACAGTCTCCCTCATTTGTGATTCCATTATTTGACAGTCAAAATTGTATTAAATCATGACGCATGACCTATATTCCCTTATGACCTTACGATTATTATGTTAAAATAATGACCTATTTTTCCTCATAACTTTATATTATTTTTAAATAACATTAAACTCCTAAGTGTAGAAAATTTTATAAAGAATAAAACAAGCTTGCTATTATTTTCAAAATCAGACTTACTAAATGAATATTAATAAATATCTATTTCTACTGGTGATAAGATTAAAAGTGGAAGTACGTATCAAAGACTGGATCAAGTAAAGCAAGTTTTCTGAATGTTCACCAAAAAGGAAGAGAATAACCAGGAAAATAAATGTTATTTATGATGGGTCACCTTATTATGAGACTAATACTTGAATGCCACCTAGTGACAAAAATAAAAATTTACTTGTAAATATTTGCTGTCATCTAGTGGCTACTTGTACAGAGGCCATTTATAAAACAAGTATTTGTTTTCATGCATCTCTCTGAAACCTATTTATTCATCTCAATCATATAGTAAGTCAGTAATAAGTTTGTACTACGTAAAGCATAATGGATATGATAACACACAGAGCATGATCCCTGGCCTCAGAAGTTCCCTAGTCATGGAGGTGAGATATATGTAACTAACTAAGGTGACATATATCAACTCACCATCCACAGTACCTAAAATGTAACGCACATTCAAAAATGCTTTTAATAGAAACATCTAACATGAAAATTACAAAAGCGGCATTAGTATATAGTGTGACAGAGCTTTGTGCTTTGTTAAGAGGAAAATAAAACCCATCCCAAATTTGGTAATTTAGGAATAAGACTCAAGTATAACTTCACATCTAATTCATCTATTTAGACATTAGTCTTTAAAGTTAATTTTAACTGTTCTTTTGGTAAGTATGTCTTTAAAAACTGGTTGAAATCATATAAAACTAAATAAGCAAATATTATAATCATCATGAGTATGTATTTTGGTAAGTATGTCTTTGAAAACTGGTTGAAATCATATAAAACTAAATAAGCAAATATTATAAGCATGAGTATGTATTTGTGCATATCTATATATGTACATATAAACTACTTTAGTAAATATATGAAAAACCATTTATGCTACCATTCATTTATTTAATCAACTAAAATTTCAGTGCTCGCAAAATGTATAAATGGCACTGAGTATCAAGGAACTACCAGAAAATGGTAAGTGATGCTATCATTTACTGCATACTACCTTGGCACAGGCGTTTATTAAATTTTCACAGCAATCCAGTGATAATATCCCAATTTTATAAATGAAAAAATTAGGACATTTTAGGTAAAGTGAGAAGAATAACATCCTATCCAGGGCAGAAGACCTGTGTTGGAGAATAACCAGGGCCAGAATTGGGAAGGTTGGTCATATTCTGGAGGCCTTAAATCCAAGGACAAGGTGTTTATACAATATCCTGTAGAGACAGGAAGAACTCTATGTAAAGAATGTATGTAAAGCAACAGAAAGATTAACATAAAATGTGAACTTTGGGGGGCTGGGACACAGTAGGTACCCAGTAATGTCTGATGAAAACTTCAATAAACTTCAAACATGCCTCAGTGTTTCTCTCAGTGTAAAATTAAATGGCTTTATACAGGGATAGAATTTATGACCTTTCCACATTAGGATTATGAAATCAGCTACGTACGGCATCAATCAGCAATGATGCCTCATAAAATGTTTGCATTTTCTCATGTTCTTCTAAACTAATAGTCAGAATTGACCATTCTTGTAATTTTGCTAATAGAAACCAGAGGCTTTCATGCCTTTTTTTTAAACTTCTGACCATATCTTCCAAAACTTATCTATTTTTCTGAGTCCAGTCCAAATTTTACCACCTTCATGAACAAAGCCTTTCCTGATAGCCTGGGGCCAAATGTATTTTCTCCTTCTGCTGAATCCTTCTATAATTTATCATGTTCTTTCCAATATTACTGTACTGTGTTTTCATGCCTTTTTTCTCCCCCTTTAGAATATAGGCTTCTAAACAGAGAGAACTGAATAGTGAGTATATTTTTCATTCTCTAAAAAGACTTATAGACCAGGCGCAGTGGCTCACGCCTATAATCCTAGCACTCTGAGACACTGATGCGGGTGGATCGCTCAAGGTGAGGAGTTTGAGACCAGCCTGA
>CAUYSK010035083.1:0-17431 GCA_963575035.1 Avahi laniger | reverse complement strand
GACAACTCTGCTTTGGGGGAACAATTGCAGAAAACTCTCTTTATCATAAATGTGACAAAAGAAAGATAACATTTAGGAAGCTAGACAGGAGGCAGCAAGGTTGACAATTCAGTTTTCACATCTTCTCCCATGGCTTATGATGATTGCTATATCTTTAGGGGGTTTTTTTGTTGTTTTTTTTTTTTTTTGAAACGGAGTGTCACTCTGTTGCCCCGGCTAGAGTGCCGTGGCATCAGCTCATAGCAACCTCAAACTCCTGGACTTAAGCAACCCTACTGCCTCAGCCTCCCAAGTAGCTGGGACTACAGGCATGTGTCACCATGCCCGGCTAATTTTTCTATATATTTTTAGCAGAGAAGGGGTCTCACTCTTGCTCAGGCTGGTCTCGAACTCCTGAGCTCAAACTCTCCGCCCGTCTTGGCCTCCCAGAGTGCTAGGATTACAGGCGTGAGCCACCGCGCCTGGCCTATCTTTAGGGTTTTGCCATATGTCAGCACATGATCTATGCTCCAGGTATTTTACCTTTTTCGCATTGATGTTTCTCTCCCTTAATTCTTCCATGTCTCATACAAATAATTTAGCATCCATTAAAAATGATTTAAGCACACTATCTACAAGAAATATTAACGGGAGTGTGTAAAAAACCAAAGTGATACTGGAAAGAAAAGGCAGCAAAGTAGGGACCAGTGGATATCAATGATGTATAAATACAGGATATTATAGCTCCTGTAATTAAGCATTGGAAAATGGTTGTACTAACAAAGGATTTGGGGATTTATAGTGTACCCCATGACATCGGGAAAGTCAATTTGGGGAGGGTAAGTAGTTAACCTAAGATCATACGAAGAGTAAGTGATGCAGCTGGAACTCTACCCGTCTGTCTACTCTCCTGCCCACGCTACCTCCCGTGCAGTACCCCCGGCTTGGTTAAAAATCTTAAGAATTTCCTTAGAGCTTTTGATTATTATGAAACAAGCTGATCTACAATCCTTTGGCATTTTTCCTCTACCTCTCTCCTTCGTTTTACAATGCAAGAGAGGTTTCCAAAATGTTATATTTTTAGGGCTAGGCAAGGATTTTAAAAGTCTTAACATACTTGTACTCATGGATAGAAAAAGTTAGAAAACTTTTCTCCACAGTTCTTACTGAAAGAAACCTGCTGTCATTGCAAAAAGAAATTTTGTAGAAAATATATTATTGAACGTTTGCATCTAGTGGATGAATATAGGGTTTAAGAGCTATCAAATAGACGTTTAAAAAGTTCTGTCCGTCTTGAAAGACAATGCTCAATCATATTGAACAAGTTTTTGGTGTTTTCATTGCCCCGGTTTTCTGTTTATTTAATTGTCATCAATGACAATTTGATTATGACTCTATATTGTATACTTGAAAATTATGTATTACACCAGGTATTTCAAGGGCATCTTTGGTAACCACAACTGATTGTAATTTTTACACTCTCAATTGCATTCATAATTAGTGAGAACCATGACAATCTGTCAATTGCCTTTATCCATTAAGGTATTAAATATAGCTAACATTTCTTGCTTAATTTTCTGACAAATTTGCTTTCCAAATAAAGATTAGAATTCATCTGCACTAGATCAGAAAGACATATGAAAATATATAACCTAAAACACGCTTGTGAAAAGTTGATTCGTTTTAACTATTTTGTATTTCCTGTGGAAAAAAATCTGCACTAGAACCCCATTTATAAATTATAATGAATATTTTAGAAGTTAAGTAAATGAATTATTCTCTTTTAAGATTGTTTAATGTTTCAAGCAGAATTCCCCACTTTGCAACACTTTCAGTGATAGAATTTTTGTTGTGATAGGAAAACAGAAAGTTAATGACTCTTTCCAATTTGTTCATTTTCATCTCTTGTATGCTTGCTGCTGTTTGGTTCCCAAGTGCATTTAACTGGCAAGTTCAATGAAGATTTGGCATTGCACCATTTGATGAAAGCAGAAAAATTAGGTTGCCAATTACATATGTGCCCCTTATGTGCACTGAATTCCCACTGAAGTGATGAGCCAAATTAGAAATTCCTCAGTAGTGGTACCTAAAAAGTAAAATTAGAGCCAAGGAGAGAAAAGGGAGATAATTTGTTTTTCCAGTTCCATTACTAGTCATAAGGCATTTTAGAAAGTGAATTAGCTTTAATACATTTGCAAAACAATGTAGATGAAATATCATTAAAAATTTAAAAGTTGCATTTGTTGTTTTCTTTCCTAGCTATTTTATTGTTCTTTGATTTACTTCATACTCTATCATGATTATTCGATCATTATGAAAAAAGTTGTATGACAACTACTTCCCTCCTTTGCTTTAGCCTAATGATATAAAAGAAACGTAAGAAAATATTATAAATATGGTATTAGCATTTTGGATTTCTTCCATATTACTGAAAGGTAAATTATCCTTTCATGATGCTTTTGCAACATGAAAGTGGCATTATAGGTACCTTAGAGCAACAAAAGCAGTTAATTGAGATCAAGGCTGAAACTGACACTTAGTTCAAGACCAATGACAAATGATAAAGTGTGAGATAGGAGAAGTGCAGATGGACTCAGCTGCAGCCCTGGCCCAGAGAACAGAGAAAAACTCAATCTTAATGTAGAATGCTATCTTAATTGGGGCAACCTTCTAGATAGACAAGGCACAGTAGACAAGAATTTAGATAGAATTATTTTTCAGAAATCTATTAGTGGTAACTATGCTTTATAAATTGTCTCTTTGCAGCAGGAATTCTGCCCAGTGGCAGGACAGCAGGATCTATTCATGCGGAAACTTAGGCAGAAGCTAAACCCAGGTGACTGGGTCAAAACACTCCCTGCATGAGCTGTCTTTGATCTGGGAACTGCAAAAGACACCTAGGATTCATCCTGTAGGGCACACGTGGGAGCAAGTCTATTAAAGTGAACGGAAGCCACCGCCTTTGTATCTGAGCTACCATGTCCCAGGTTTACAAGTGATATAATTCTAAGTCCGTGCAATGGGCTGAGAGGATAGGCAGTAGGGGATGCGGAGAGGCATCTCTTACCCAGCAACTGAAGTAACCCTGAATTTCCAGGGAAGACTACCCAGTTTAAGGAGCTGAAGTTGAAATGGTGAAAAAAAGGAGAGCACTAGCAACATTACTGTTCTTCAAATTTATGCCTGTTTTTTAAAGGCAGGTAAATTATTAACATATTAAAATAATGCTTATTAACATAAAACAGGAGAATCATTATAAACAGAGTCACCATTAGAAACTTTTTTTGTAGATAATTTTCTTATCTTTCTTTCTATTTTGAAATGTGACTAATGAGGTCTTTGGGAAAACGACTTCAGGATTTCTTGCCTTCACATGAGGTAATTTTCATATCTGAATACAGTAGCCTCCCCCCATCCTCAGGGGATACATTCAAAGACCTCCAGTGATGCCTAAAACCACAAAGAGGACAGAACGCGATATATTTTATGTTTTTTCTGATCTGATGACCAAGAGGGCTACTAAGTGACAAAGGAGCAGATGGTATATATGCTGTGGCTATGATGGACAATGAGATGACTCACGTCCCCAGCAGTATGGAGCAGGAAGGTGCTCAATTCAAAACTTATGAATTGTTTATTTCTGGAGTTTTCCCTTTAATATTTCAGACTGCAATTGATGGCAAGCGACTGAAAGCAAAACTGGAGAAGGAGAGGATTACTGTACTTGTTTTTTTACTGATTACAATATATTTTTAAAAATTAACCCAATTCATTGGTTAACAAATTAACCAATGGGTTAGTGTAGAATGCTATCTTAATTGGGGCAACCTTCTAGATAGACAAGGCACAGTAGACAAGAATTTAGATAGAATTATTTTTCAGAAATCTATTAGTGGTAACTATGCTTTATAAATTGTCTCTTTTCAGCAGGAATTCTGCTCAGTGGCAGGACACTGGGCAGATGTCTATGGGTTATATCAACGGAAGTGACTTTTTTTTAAATTGGACTTTTGAGTTGTTCTATTATGATTGTCCCCAGGCGTTTATGTGGTTGTAGGCATTTCATTAAAACAAGTAAGACTTGATACATTTTAAAATAAAGCGTCAGTTAAATCATCCCTAAAAGTAGTATATTGATAAAATCTGAAACTAACACTAAATCTGGGTATAACTCAAATAAATAGATCTAATCATAACAATAGAAGAAATAAAACAAAATTATAATAGTATTATAGTATGACTTAGATATATAGTAAATATAAACAATGCTAATAGAATAATCTAAACCATATTAAACCAGTACTACAGCAGGTTGGAAACTGGTCTTACCATCTGTCAGTTTCTATACTGGCAGTCTCACAAATGAAATCTCTTTTTAACAAAACATCACAGCAGGAGATACAGACATGTGAATTGTAATTAAAATGTGAAAAATGCATTTCCTAGGTTTTTGTCATTTATATAAAGCTTCTCCTTTATTGTGAAATTCTAGGCTTATGAAGTTATGGAAAATGAAAGTCATTTTTATTTTGACAAATCTACACATAATTTGACCAAAATTTTAACTTCAGTAATGAATACACATGCTTTTATGAATTGAAGTGTGTTTTCCTTATGTCTGGTTCACTCAGTAATGAGATTCAATTAATTTTTAATCATCCAAGTATGGAAGATGAAGAGGAATAATTTGTATATTTTGATGCAATCTAGATCTGCTGAGGAACAATTTTACTGCTTTTTATTTACTAACCATTATATTCTGTAAATAAAAAATATTGAACTTTATTCACTTGCTGGCAAAAATCAGCCTAAATCATATACTTGGCTCTATAATGGAAAAGTCGCCTACATTTTATATCTGGGTGAATAATAGTTTTCTAGTTTCTTAGCATTCATATATCAAACAAATCAAAATATGCAAGGTATGAAATGTGACTATTATTAATTCTACAGATATTGAATGAATGTTCAAAAAACAAGAGTGATATATTTCAAGTTATTCAAGTCAACTGAGTTAAAATAGCACATTTATATTCAAATAGATCTTAATTTTTATTCTCACTGCCCATTTTTAACATCTTGGATGTTTTCTCAAAATTTAACTTAATGTTAAAGTTAGCAGGTGCATTTGACATTTGTCATTATGGGATTTATTATGTATGTGTACATTATGTATTCAAACACATTCATATCCCTAACTTACCATTGGTGTGTAACCGTGCTTTTCTTTGCACTGTCATCGTTTCCAACTTTCCTTCAAATGTTACCATTTTTAAAAACAAAATGAATATCAAGATAGGAGTGAGTCATTAAATCAGCACATAATTGTGTGTTTCAAATATGGCTGTCACAAATATCCCATCTCATGCCCTTCTTAAATGTTGATGTTGAAAATCCTGATTGAGTGGTAAAGGTTATGTCACTTCATCTTAAACATTAGCAGAAATTTGTGATGGCCTCAACTAATAGAAAATGGTAAAAATGACATTAGGTAATTTCCTAGGCTGGGTCATAAAATTAACATTCACTGTCTCCTTGTTCTCTTGGGACTCTTACTCTTGGAACCTCATCTCCTGCTGCTGGATGGAAGGCAAGTAGCCTGTGTAAAGGCCCACATGGAGAGGAACTGATGCCTCCAGTCCTGAGCACCCCACATACAATGAGCATCAATTTTCCAGCCATGTAGGTGAGCCATGTCAGAAGTAGATCCTCCAGCTCCCAATCTATGGACTCCAGCCAACCATATGGAACAGACAAGCTGTGTAATTTTCTACTGCTGCATAACATATTACCACAAACATAATGGCTTAGAAATGAATGCCACTTTATTAGATCACAGTTCTGTAGGTCAGAAGTCCAGCAAGGCGTGGCTTGTTCTCTGTTCAATATCACAAGCCTGAAATCTAGAACGAATTCTTATCTACAGGATCTGGGGCACAAATCTACTTCTGAGCTCATTCTTGTTGGCAAAATTCAGTTCCCGGCAGTTGTACAACTGAGGTCTCCAGCCAACAGCAGCAGCTTCAAATCGTCATGCTGCAAATCTTTTACGTGCTCTTCTTCCACTAAACAGAGAAAATTCTCTGCTTTTAAAAGGGTCATGTGGGCCAGGCACGGTGGCCCATGCCTATAATCCTAGCACTCTGGGAGATCGAGGCGGGAGGATTGTTTGAGCTCAGGAGTTCAAGACCAGCCTGAGCAAGGGCAAGACCCCATCTCTACTAAAAAAAAAAAAAAAAAAAAATAGAAACTATCTGGACAACTAAAAATATATATAGAAAAAATTAGCCGGGCATGGTGGCGCATGCCTGTAGTCCCAGCTACTCGGGAGGCTGAGGCAGTAGGATCGCTTGAGCCCAGGAGTTTGAGGTTGCTGTGAGGTAGGCTAACGCCATGGCACTCACTCTAGCCAGTGCAACAGAGTGAGATTCTATCTCAAAAAAAAAGGGGGGGGTCATATGATTATGTTAAGCCCATGCAAATAATCTCCCTATCTTAAGGTCAACCACGCCATATATCATAACATAATCATGCAAGTAAAATCCACTATATTTACAGATTCTAACTATATTGAAAATGAGGGGATTATACAGGGTGAGGATTGTTAGGGGTCATCATAGAATTCTGCCTATCACAAAAGTCTTTTCCATTAATTCTTTAAATCCCACTAGACTATCAGCCAATGGTGGGCCCATGACTGATTTGCTCATCATTATATGCCGAGTGCCTAGTAGAAGCAAAGTAATGGGTGTGCGAGTGAAGCAAGGAGTGGAGTATGTCATTGTGGATTTACTCTTTATATCATTTCCTAAAAATTGAATACAATAGAGACACATTATTGTTCATTATTCCTTTGAGAGCTTTTTTTTCAAACTGTTGACAGTCTTTTGTCTTTGATAATCTTTCATAATGAATAATGAACAATAATGTGTCTCTACTGGGATTTAAGTATAAGTGTATGTTTTTGTCTGCTATGTCAAAGATTAGTTGGCTATATGAGAATGGTTTTATATCTGGGTTCTGTGTTCTGTTCCATTGGTCTATGTCTCTGCTCTTGTGCCAGTACCATGATGTTTTAGTTATTATAGCCTTGTAGTATAGTTTGAAGTCTGGTAAATTGAGGCCTCCCAATTTGTTCTTTTTGCTTAAGATTACTTTTGCTATACGGGGTGTTCTCTGGTTCCATACAAAGCATAGAATTATTTTTTCTAGATCTATGAAAAATGATGTTGGTATTTTAATAGGGACTGCATTGAATCTGTAGATCACTTTGGGTAGTATAGACATTTTAACAATGTTGATTCTGTCGACCCATGAGCATGGTATGGTTTTCCAACTGTTTATGTCCTCCGTTATTTCCTTCCTCAGTGTTTCATAGTGCTCCCTGTAGAGATCTTTCACTTCCTTCATTAAATATACTCCTAGGTATTTTATTTTCTTTGTTGCTATTGTGAAGGGTATTGACTCTTTGATTTGGCTCTCAGTTTGACTATTGTTGGCATATAGGCATGCTATTGATGTCTGTACTTTGATTTTGTAACCTGAGACCTTGCTGAATTTGTTTATCAAGTCCAGTAGTCTCATGACAGAATCTTTGGTGTTTTCTAGATATAAGATCTTATCATCAGAAGAGAGAACTCATATATAAAACCATCCTCATGTTGCCCTATGATCTTTGACAAAGCAGACAAAAACATACACTGGGGAAAGGAATCCTTATTCAATAAATGGTGCTGGGAAAATTGGATAGCCACATGTAGAAGACTGAAACAGGATCTGCACCTCCCACCTCTCACAAAAATCAGCTCATAGTGGGTAACAGACTTAAATCTAAGGCATGGAACTATTAGAATTCTAGAAGAAAATGTTGGTAAAATTCTTATAGACATTGGCCTAGGGAAAGAATTTCTGAAAAAGACCCCAAAGGCAATTACAGCAACAACAAAAATAAATAAATGGGACCTGATCAAATTAAAAAGCTTCTGTAAGCTAAGGAAACTATTACAAGGGCAACAGACAACCTACAGAATGGGAGAAAATATTCACATGCTACACATCCGATAAAGTTCTGATAACTAGAATCTATATAGAACTCAGGAAAATCAGCAAGAAAAAAAATCAAACAACCCCATTAAAAATGGGCAAAGGACAAGAATAGAAACTTTTCAAAAGAAGATAGACTAATGGCCAAAGACATATGAAAAAATGCTCAACATCCCTAATCATCAGGGAAATGCAAATCAAAACCACAATGAAATATCACTTCAGTGAGAATGTCTTTTATCAAAAAGTCCCAAAACTATAAATGTTGGTGTGATGCAGAGAGATAGGAACACTCATACATTGCTGGTGGGACTGCAAACTAGTACGACCTCTGTGGAAGCAATATGAAGATACCTCAAAGAGCTAAAAGCAGAACTACCATTTGATCCAGCAATCCCATTACGAGGCATCCACCCAAGTGTAAAAAAGACATTCTATAAAAAAGACATCTGCACTAGAATGTTTGTAGTAAAACAATTCACAATTGCAAAGATGTGGAAACAACCCAAGTGGCCATTAATATATGAATGGGTTAATAAAACGTGATGTATGTATAACAATGATGATTTAGCACCTCTTATATTATCCTGGATAGAACTGGAGCTCATTCTACTAAGGGAAGTATCACAAGAATGGAAAAACAAGGACCATATGTACTCACCATCAAATTGGTATTAACTGATCAACATTCATGTGCACATATAGTAGTAACATTCATCGGATGTCAGGCAGGTGGGGAGGAGGAGATGGGTATATTCACACCTAATTGGTGTGGTGCGCACCATCTGGGGGATGGACATGCTTGACGCCCTGCCTTGGGTGGGGCAAAGGCAAAATATGTAACCTAAACATTTGTACTTCCATAATATGCTGAAATAAAAATAAATAAATAAATAAAATATAAGTGTTACAGGCATCACTGGATCAACTCAACCAAGTAATATTCAGTCATAGGAAGCAATGGTGTGGTAACCTTTGATGTAACAGCACAGCAGGTCTAGACTGATGAGGACAGGCCAAGCATGGTGGTTCACGCCTGTAATCCTAGCACTCTGGGAGGCCGAAGCGGGTGGATCGCTCAAGGTCAGGAGTTCGAGACCAGCCTGAGCAACAGTGAGACCCCATCTCTACTAAAAAAAAATAGAAAGAAATTAGTTAGGCAACTAAAAAAAAAAAAATATATATATATATATATATATATATATATATATATAAAAAAATTAGCCAGGCATGGTGGCGCATGCCTGTAGTCCCAGCTACTTGGAAAGCTGAGGCAGACGGATCACTTGAGCCCAGGAGTTTGAGGTTGCTGTGAGCTAGGCTGATGCCATGGCGCTCTAGCCAGGGCAACAGAGCCAGACTCTGTCTCAAAAAAAAAAAAAAAAAGACTGATGAGGACAAAAGAGACCACAAAATAAACTCAACTGTCCCATTATCCTATTAGAACGTGCATGTGCAAATGTGTGGGAAGCTCCATTGTGAAGAATGACATGTACTTCTGCTCATCACTTGTATTGTTGAAGTAGGAGGTGGTTTGAGAGGGATGTAGGTAGAGATTGTCTTTTGGTATCCAACATCCAAAATATCCACTTCGTCCCAGCTAGTCCCCTGTCCATAGACAGTTTTTCTTCACAATTACCAATTCTGTTGATATCAGTGTCTAAGTCACCATCATCTTTCACCTAGTTATTGTAATAGGCTTATAACTGATTTCTGCATTTACCCTTATAGTATATTTTCAACCCAGCAGGCAGAGTTATCATGTTAAAATCTAAGTCAGATCATGCCACGGCTTAAAATCTCTAATGACATCCCAGCTCACTGAGAATAAAAGTCATTAGAATGGACCATAGGTCTGCATTCCATGACCCCACCACCATCACTACTATTTATTGTTACTATTCTCTCTGTAGATTCTCTTCCTGGCTACCTGCAGAGGTCCTTCCTTTCTTTCTGACTTTGCTCAAATGTCACTTCATTGATGTCGTCTCTGGCCATTGCATCCAAAATAGTAACCTCACCGCACACACATACTCACATGCACTTCCAAGCCCCATCACATGCTTTATTTTTCCCTAGTACTTATCACTATCTAAGACACTGCATATTCTATGTATTTATTGTTCGTTTCTCCCACTAATATAAAAGATACCACAAGGATATTTCTGTTTTTTTCCTATGCTTAGAAGAGTTCCTTGCACACAGTGACCCTCAATAAATATTTGTTAAAGGAAGGATAAATCACTTACAAAAGCACAAAACCATATAGTCGATGATAGAAGTACATCCAAGAATTATAACAGGACAGAAAGGGTTTCAAACTGTCTTCATTGACTTTTCTGAAAAGCAAAAAAAATTCTTGCCATTTTGAACAAATTTTAAAAAGATTTTTATATGTGATTTTTTTCCTAATAAATCTCGGTGTTTATGAGTCATGTGGTAACTGATAAATGTATATTTACAGAGATTCTAAAAGCAGATGGCATCCATTCATTTATCCATTCAGTCTATGTATTCAGAGAAACAGAACCAATAGGAGATATAGCTATATGTCTATATCTATATATAGATATAGATACAGATATGTATATATCTGAGAAGATTTATTATGGTAATTAGCTCACAGGATTATGGAGGCCAAGAAGTCCCATGATCTGCCATCTGTAAACTTGGAGAAGCAGGAAAGTTGATGATGTAATTTAGTCCAAGTCTGAAGACCTGAAAACCAAGAACGCCCGAAGTCCAAGGGCAGAATAGATATTCCAGCTCAAAGACAGCGTGAGTTTACCCTTCTCCCTCTTTTTTGTTCTATTTGGGCCCTTAACAGATTGAATGATGCCTGCCCATATTGGTGGGGTGATCTTTACGCAGTGTACTGACTTAAATGCTAATCTCTTCCAGACACACTCTCATACACAGCCCAAGAAATAATGTTAGGGGCCATTGGTAGTCCTACCTGGATTGGGTTGCTGTACTTTTTCACTGACTTTAATCACAGAGCATCATATTATTAAGAGATGTCCTAACAGATCTCCTATATTTCAAACATACTCCTCCATACCATCATTGTGGACTAGTAGTCCAATTTCCCTGGTAGTCAGGATTAATCACCCCAGCCAACACCATATCCCTCTTCTAGGCCTATTTACTCAGAAGCATGAGAAGCCAAAAGTGGTCCAGTATCAGTCTAAACTACCAGGTCAATGGAATTATTGTTGTGTCTCCAGGTGGAAGCATTCCTCCCCCTGGAACCAAGAACTCTAGGCAAACAGAAGATAAAGTTTCTGGAACAAGAAGCAAACTTCGTGCTAGTGAATCTCTAGGAGTAATAGTGAGGAGTGCCACTCCCGTTTTCCCTTTGATTCCTGGACCTGTGAATCCTAGCTATCAGAGAAACAGCACCATATATTGAATGATGATTCCGAGCATATACAACCTGCTGGAGAACCTTGTCCCAACCCTGCAAGATATTGCACCAGGTGGCCATATAACTGAATCTTCAAAAGGCCGTTACACTGTTCTGTCCAGCCAGCTGCTTCAGGATGGTGGGGAACATGGTAAGACCAGTGAATTTCATGAGCACGGGCTCATTGCCACACTTCTTTTGCTGTGAAGTGAGTTTTTTGATCAGAAGCAATGCTTTGTGGAATGCCATGACAGTGGGTAAAGCATTCTCTATGTCAATGGGTAGTATTTTTAGCAGAAGCATTGCAGAGAACGCAAATCCATATTCAGAGTTAAGTGTCTATTCAGTAAGGATAAAACATTGAACCTTCCATGGTGGAAGCAATCCAATGGAATCAACCTGCCACTAGGTAGCTGGTTGGTCTCCCCAGGAAATGAATTATGTCATATTAGGGGCTCAGTGTTGGTCTCTGCTGCTGATAGATTGGGCACGCAGCAGTGGCTTATCCATATAGGCCTTGGCAAGTGGAAGTCCATGTTGCTGAGCCCATACAAAACCTCCATCCCTGCCCTCATGGCCACTTTGTTCATGAGCCCATTGGATGATGATAGGAGTAGCCAGCTAAAGAGGCTGACTGGTAGCTATATAATGGGTCATCCTATCCACTTGATTATTAAAATCCTCCTCTGCTGAGGTTCCCCTTTGATAAGCATTCACATGAGACACAAACATGTTTTTTGCCCGTTCAGAGAGATCTGGTCCCATATAATACCTCTTTCCCAAATTTCTTTATCATCAATTTTCCAACCATGTTTCTTCCTTCCCAGCCCTATACAGCAAAACTGTAGCCCAAGGATCAATACATCTGGCTATTTCTCCTTCCAAATAAAGTTCAAAACCAGGTGCACTGAAGGATTTTTTGCTTGCTGGAAGGATTTCCATTCAACATTGTCCTTCAAGGAAGTCCCAGAGAGGGGCTGCCGTGAAGCTGTCCACTTTCACGTTGTGCGTGCTTATCATGTAGAACCATCTGTAAGTCAGTCCTGAGTCTTGTACACTCCATAATGAAAGGAGTTGCACACTTCATGACAATGTTTTGGTTGATGATGAACTGCATATAAGACATGAACCGCATATCTTATAGGACGCTGGTCCTATAAGATTATAATGGAGCTGAAAAATTCCCATTGCCTAGTGACCTCATAGCCATTGTAACATTGTACCACAACACATTACTCACATGTTTGTGGTGATGCTGGTGTAAACAAACCTACTGCCAATTGTATAACAGTATAGCACATATACTTATGTACTGTACATAATGCTCGATAATGATAATATGTGACTATGTTACTGATTTAGATATTTATATTTATTTATATATACCTTTTAATGTTATTTTACAGTGTACTCCTTCTACTTACAAAAAAAATTAACTGTAAAACAGCCTCAGGCGGGACCTTCAGGAGGTATTCCAGAAGAAGTCGTTGTTATCATAGATGACATGCATGCTGTTGCCCTGAAGACCTTCCACTGGGACAAGCCGTAGAGCTGAAAGATGGTGATGTTGATGATCCTGACCCTGTTTAGGCCTGGGGAAATGTGTGTGTTTGTGTTTTAGTTTTTAACAAGAAGTTTTAAATATAAAATTTTTAAATAGAAAAAAGCTTATGGAATAAGAATATAAAGAAAGAAAATATTTTTGTATGGCTGTACACTGTGTTTGTGTTTTAAGATGTGTTATTGCAAAAGATTCAAAAAGTTAAAAGATAAAGAAGTTTATGAAGTAAAAAGGTTACAATAGCTAATGTTAATTTATTAATGAAGAGAGAATTTTTTTTTTTTATAAATTCAGGATAGCCTAAGTGTTCAATATCTGTAAGTCTACAGTAGGGTACAGTTGTGTCCTAGGTCTTCACATTTACTCACCACTCTAAAGACCCATCCAGAGGACCTTCCAGTCCTGCAAGCTCCATTCATGGTGAGTGCCCTATACAGGTGTACCACATTTTATCCTATTTTATACTCTATTTTTTCTATCCTTTTTCTATGTTTGAATATGTTTAGATACACGAGTACTTACCATTGTGTTACAATTGCCTACAGTATTCAGTACAGTAACATGCTATACTGGTTTGTAGACTAGGAGCAATAGGCTGTACCATATTGCCTTGGCATGTAGTAGGCTATACCATCTAGGTATATATTAATACATTTAGTGTATATATTAATACATCATAGTATAAGTACACTATGATGTTTGCAGATAGATGAAATTGCTGAATGATGCATTTTTCAGAACATATTCCTGTTGTTAAGTGACACATGACTATATGTATACACAGATGTATACATAAAGGATTTATACACACACGTGAACATATAAATATACATTATATATTAATATATAGGATACATATGAATAAGATATATTGATAGGATATATATGAATATATACATATATAGGATATATGTACACACATATACAGAAAGAGAGTGAGATAGAGAGAGAGAAAGAGATTTATTATGAAAATTGCCTCATCTGTTATAGCGGCCGAGAAATTCCATGCTCTGTCATCTGCAAGCTGAAGAATTAGGGATGCTGGTGGCGTAATCAGTCTGAGTTCAAAGTCCTGAGAACCAGGAAGAGCAGGTAGTGATGGTGTAAGTCCCAGTCTGAGTCTGAAGGCCTGAGAACCAGGAGTGCTGATATCCAAGGTCAGGAAGAGTTGGATGTCCCAGCTCAAACAGGGAGAGGGATTTCACCCTTCCTCAGCCTTTTGTTCTATTCAGGCCCTCAATGGGTTGGACAATGCCCGCCTACATTGTTGAGGGGGAACTTTACTCAGTGTACTGATTCAAATGCTAATCTTTACAGAAATGCATAGAAACATCCAGAATAATGTTTACCAGCTATTGGTGCATCCCTTAGCCCAGTCAAGTTGAGACATAAAATTAACCATCATTGTCTGCAAATAATTATTGAATGACTACTATGTACCAAGTGCTAGATACAAAGGAGAATAATGCAATAGTCACAAACTTCTACTAAACATTGGCAATATGCTAGGCAGAGTGCTAAACTACTGCGATTAAAAAAAAAATTAGAATATGTAGTCTAAAAAGGTGAGAATAGGAAAGACGGATAAATAAATAGGCAATTACTAAAATTGTGTAAATACAATAGATACAAAATCAAATATTTATATTATATAAAAGAGGTATAAATAATGCAAACTTAAGGGATAAATTGTCAGGAAAGGATTCCTAACAGGTGTGATATCTGGCTCGAGTTCTAAAAAATATGTCTTGCTTGACTACAGAAACTTTCCTTAGACAAGTGGCAGTATAATATTTATTCCCTTTTTTTCAGTTTAACAAACATTTGTTAATGTTTTAATATCCAAATAATTTAAAAGTACATCTGCATTTGGGAATGTTATTTAAATAAACATTAAATTTACAAGGCTATCTTTAATCTACAAATTTTTATTTTTATTTTTGTAACTAATCTAAAATGAGATTATTCACTCAGAAGTCTTCAATGTTTTGCAGATTTATGTGGACACAATGAAAAATATTTATTTCACCTGTATATTTTAGAATCTCTGCTCATGAAAAATAACACAGTGAATATATATTCTTTAGATCCATAAAAGTAAAAAAAAAATAACCATTCTATAATTTCTCTTTTTTTTTCTTGAAATTCAATATATGGAAAAAGAGGCACATAACTTTCTAGTCACCTATTTATTTAACTTTGCACTTTGTTGTTGATAGCAAAAGCGTTAATTTTTCTGTTTTCAAATCCTATGTTCAAGTAAAATGCCTAAATAAAGAATATGATGTGCTGTTTGGCAGAAGCATTGTATACTGGAAAACTTGTTTAAGTTATATATTTGGTGCAAACCCTGGGGCTACTACTCAGGGAAGACAACAATTAGAAGTAGATTTGAAGAACAACTAGCAAATTTAAATTGAATTTCTTCCAGAATATTCTTCCTGAATTCAAATGGTTATGCTAAAATGCATAGTTCATTCAATATTTTCATGTCATAAAAATTTCCAAGCAGTACTATTTTTATCCATATCCTGCGTAAAGCAGCAGCCTCGAAATATAGGTCAGGGTGTTACTGACTGCTTAGAGCAAGTACACACTTGGGAAATTTCTTTTCCCAAAGATTTATCTAAAGAGAGATAGATGTTTGGATTTTTTGGTTTTTTTATAAGTTATAAAATCTCTAAAGGCCTATGTCTTTTGTATGTAAACACAAATGGACATTTATTGTAAACAGTGAAGTTCTATTTAAAAGAGATCCATATCTAAATTTTTAAGGCTTATGCGTTAACTTTGATCTTGTAGAAATAACATACCTTGATAAAACCAGATTATACAGCTATAGCATTAGAGTACCTATGAAAAGTAACTCCTTTCCTTGTAATGTCCAGATTAATGCTGTATTTGCAATAACATGATTCACCTGTTCTTCCAATTCAGAGCGTGAGTCTGTGCTTCTTATGTTATCCATTCAATTTGCTATTTTTCCTCTAATGAAGTCACATCTGTGTTCTTTTTGTGTTAATTTTCAATGTTTTCCAGGAAAAGTATGCCTGGAGCCCAGACGATTAACTACTTCTTGGAAAACATTTTTTTTAAAAGGTGACATAAGTGCTGAAGCATGTAGAATGTGCTACCATATTAAATAAATGTTTATTAACAAAAATAAATTAAAAACGAGAGTGATTTTACATCTCCAGGGCAATAGCAAGTTATGCCTCAACAATCTGCATGAATTTACATCCCTAAATGTTCTTCCACTTAGTATTCTATAAAACCTATAGAATCATATTAGTATGCACACATTTTGGGGAGACAGCTCTAGAAGATATTTTTCCCCTTAACTCTTAAACATTTTCAGGTGTTTGTAGGTTTTTAATTCAGGTAATCGCAGACATTTAATTTTTTTGCAGAATATATGGCAGTACACAAATACATATAATACTTTTCTGAGAAAAGGATTCTTTGATTTTAAATAAAATGTTGATCAAATATTTCTAAAGGTAAATATTTCTCCTTTGTTTTCTACATCATCAATAGTTTTTTCTCTGTCTTCTCTTCCTACGGGGACTCCTGTTTCTTTTCTTCCCCTTGTCATCATCCTTTCCATTTCTATTAATATTTCTTTCTCTTCTTTACCATAATTATAATGACTGCCTTCAATCGAGGTCTTTCCCACATGGTAGATACTACACTATCTTTTCAAATGTCTTAATCAAAATGAATACATTTTGAAATAAAACTAAACCCAGGTCAACTCTACTCTTATTAATTCCATGATTGAGTCAAACATGTAACTCAAACTGCAAGGATTAAGCTACCAGTTGATGAATACATTATTTCCAGTGTTTGAAGAGCCTGTCTCCAAATTCTTAGAACAACTTTTCCATAGAATAGTATAGTAAAAATAAAAGAGTTGCTCAGGGAATATAGACTGATTAAGTATGTGTTAATGGTATCATAGAAGTAAGGTCATCGTTGAATTTTTTCCCTGCACAATCTTCTGTATTCACAGCCTACTTAGCCCTGGTGTAACCATCTTGCAAAGAAAGATGTGTCATTGGTTAAAAGAGAAAAAGTGTGATTAGACAGTGTACATCTATATTTAAAACAAAACAATAACCAAAAAAACACATGGGTTGGGGGAAGGATAAACCTGACTGTTGCATAAACAAAGGGCATTTTTTTTTTTTTTTGAGACAGAGTCTCGCTTTTGTTGCCCGGGCTAGAGTGAGTGCCGTGGTGTCAGCCTAGCTCACAGCAACCTCAAACTCCTGGGCTCAAGCGATCCTCCTGCCTCAGTCTCCCGAGTAGCTGGGACTACAGGCATGCGCCACCATGCCTGGCTAATTTTTTCTATATATATATTTTTAGTTGTCCAGATCATTTCTTTCTATTTTTTAGTAGAGACGGGGTCTCGCTCTTGCTCAGGCTGGTCTCGAACT
>CAUYSK010035080.1:0-68363 GCA_963575035.1 Avahi laniger | reverse complement strand
ATGCAGTGTGTATGACACTGTGACTCTATGTATACACTATGCAGTGTGTATGACACTGTGACTCTATGTATACACTATGCAGTGTGTATAACACTGTTACTTTACATGTACACTATGCAGTGTGTATGACACTGTGACTCTATGTATAAACTATGCAGTGTGTATAACACTATTACTTTACATATACACTATGCAGTGTGTATAACACTATTACTTTACATATACACTATGCAGTGTGTATGACACTGTGACTCTATGTATACACTATGCAGTGTGTATGACACTGTGACTCTATGTATACACTATGCAGTGTGTATAACACTGTTACTTTACATGTACACTATGCAGTGTGTATGACACTGTGACTCCATGCATACACTATGCAGTGTGTATAACACTATTACTGTACATGTACACCATGCCTTGTGTATGACACTGTGACTCTATGTATACACTATGCAGTGTGTATGACACTGTGACTCTATGTATACACTATGCAGTGTGTATAACACTGTTACTTTACATATACACTATGCAGTGTGTATGACACTGTGACTCCATGTATTCACTATGCATTGTGTATGACTCTATTGCTGTACATATACACCATGCATTGCGTATGACACTATTACTTTACGTATACACTATGCATTGTGTATGATACTATTACTCTATGTATACACTATGCAGTGTGTATAACACTATTACTGTACATATACACCATGCCTTGTGTATGACACTGTGACTCTATGTATACACTATGCAGTGTGTATGACACTGTGATTCTATGTATACACTATGCAGTGTGTATGACACTGTGACTCCATGTATACACTATGCAGTGTGTATAACACTGTTACTTTACATATACACTATGCAGTGTGTATGACACTGTGACTCTATGTATACACTATGCAGTGTGTATAACACTATTACTTTACATATACACTATGCAGTGTGTATGACACTGTTACTTTACATGTACACTATGCAGTGTGTATGACACTGTTACTGTACAGATACACCATGCATTGTGGATGACACCATTACTCTACGCATGCACTATGCATTGTATATGACACTACTATCTTATTACATACTATGCACTATCATGTTACACAAAGCAGGGTTCACTCGTTTCCATTTCCTTCCCGCACCCAGGGAGCATCTGTGTTTGCTGCTTTCTCTCGCACAGCTGGGCGTGGGGGAAGGAGAAACGCACGGCTAGAGAGCCATCTGGTTTCCCTTGTTCTCTTTCCTCTCCATTAGCATCGATAATTAAGTTTGGGATCGATTCTCTTTATGTCTTTCGATCTGAAACAGGAGCTTCTGTTAGCAGCTGGCAAGCACTTCCAACTTCTTGCAGTTCATCTCTACTAGGCATTAAGATGGTGCTCCCTGGTTAAGAATAAAAGGTTGCCTATTTTTGAAATATCGGTGAAATAGATGGATAGATATTTTACTGCTGACCAAAATATGCCAGCGGTACTTATGCGAGGTGAGGGTTCCTTCGGTCTGGTGGCACTGCTGCCTTATCTATTTTACAACTAAAGAACGAACTTCACCAATAACTTCTAATGGGAAAAATGAAATTGACTTTGTTTCGAGTGGCTGACGACGATCACGTTTTCAAAACAGGTAACTCGACAAAGTTTGCTGAATACCAGTTTTTGACATCCGGATCCAGTGATCTTGGTGATCACCTGCCTGGTGGATGGGGCTCGGCACGCCCACCTTCACGTTGCGTCCACACCTACTACGTGCAAGAAGATCGTGCGGTGACGGTTAGAGCTCGCAGTGGCTTTTTCTTTATAGTAACATGCAGTACGGCTCCGAGACTGAGCTGCAGGCCTGGTACGTCCCTCTGCAGCAACAGAGAGGGCGCATGTAGAGTCCACTGAAAAAGTCTATATTCACTGGGAAAATCCATTCGGACCTATGTACCATGCATTAAATACATGATTTAAAATTGCAAATTGCATTATTTTGATTGCCTTTAACCCTCTTTGCTCACAACATTTCTGTTTAAAAAAATTAAATCGGTGTTCATACTTCCCCATCTTATAAGCACGCTTTTATAAATGATGGCGGAAAACAATGCCTTAAAGAATGTTTTAGCTACCCACAACGTGAGCGGTAGCTGTCATGGTAGTATAGAAATGGCTCATGTATTAATTTACTTTCTAGGAAGGTCTATGATATGATTATGACTTAAACCAGGTCCACACTAGCCCCAAAGTGTAGCACGCTAGTGTAGCTTTTATTCGTTCATTTGAAACTATCTATTACTGAGGACACACTAAACACAAGTGTTGCTGCAGACGCCACGCAGCCGGCCCTGCCTGTGGGAGCTCGCACGGTGAGGGAATGGGCCAGACGCGACGGCACGCAGGAGGCAAAAGTGCCCTGGGAGCTGGAGGAGGGAGCAAGAGGTTTGCGGGGGAGGATCGGAGGCTGCAGAAGGTATTTAAGTGCTGAGGGGACAGTAGAGAGCCGCACAGGTAGAGCAACAACATCCGGGAAACTCTAGACAGACACTTACTCCTGCAATGGCTCTTAAACAGAAGTGCTGCCATAGCTCTGCAAAAGCTTGGTTTGAATTTTGTGAGTGTTGCAGGTGATTAACAAAAGGCTGTGACTTGTATGTATATCCCCTCATTCGTAATTTACACATTTCATATTCACCAAAATGGTCTTCTTGTCCCCAGAACTGAAAAGCAAATGCTGTACCTTTGAACTGGCAAAATATTTTAATGCTCACAAAACACCTCTTTTATCTGTTTCCTTTAATTTCACTTGAAAACTGGCTGTGTTGCTAAAAGCGTTTGAAAGACTCTGAGGGGTGGGTGGTTACAAGGCTGGGTAGGTAGGGTGTGGCCCAGCAGTGATGACCTTGAACGCCAGGCTAAGAGTAGCTTTTCTATCTGCCAGTCACTTGGTTCCCCCTGACCTGTCCATCCTGGCTCTTGTGGCAAAAAGAATTTAAGGATGAAAGAAAGATACAAATACACCGTAAACATAAGCTTAAAACAAGTAGGTGAGAATCTCAGAACAATGTAAAAACAAGGGTAAGTCAGGAAGAAGTTTAAGCCATAAAACGCGTGCTCTGCAGCTCTACCCACGTGGGCTGCGGATGTCAGTGCGGGCTGCACAGGCAGGGGCACGACACAGCCCGTCCGCCAGAACAGATGCTCACTATGAGAGGCTCAGCTACACGTGGTGTTGAGAACAGAGAGAAAGGGATTCCGTGCGACCCTCTACCGAGGACGCCGTGAAGTACAGCAGAGAGGACATCCCCAACACCAGCTGTAAGAACATCCTTTCGATAAATAGGAGAAACGGGTTTTGCGGGACCCGCCATTATTAAACCAGCTGTCAGGCCCAAACCTCCCACCAGGCTCTGGAGCGAGCGACAGGCACACGGCACCCTCTGTCGGCCCTTTGCGAGGCTGGGAGCATCACACCTCAGCTGCCGTGGAAGTGACATTTCCCTGCCCACCTCTCAGTGGGTTCAGGCTGTGATGGGGATACCACGGGCTGGGCGGTTCAGACCACAAAGCTTCACGTCTGCTGTTCTGGGGCTGGAAGTCCAAGAGCAAGTGCCAGCCCGTCGCGTTCTGGCGGGGGCGTCTCCCGGGATGTCCCCACCTCTTCTTTAAGGGCGCTGAGTCCATCATGGGTACCCTACCTTATGACCCCATCTGACCCTAAGTGCCCCCCAAGGGCTCCACCTCCAAATGCCAGCACACTGGCAGTTTCAGCATGTGTTTTTGGGGAGACAGCGTTCAGTCCGCGCCAGGACTGATGGTGTTGGCTTCTCACCTTCTCTAGTGTGGGGCCTCAGCTCTCGGCTCCCCAACTCCTACTGGCATATTTGCACTTCCTAGAATTTGTTAGAATTATTTTTCTAGTTTTTTTTTTTTTTTTCCTTAAAAACACTCCTCACTCCTATTTTGGGAATCTTAACAATTGCATTGCCTTTTACCCAACAATGATTTACAATTTTTATGAAATTTATTACTTTCTTTGCTCATCATTGCTTGTATTTCCGATGTCTGTCTTGCTTTTGGGCCATTTCCTTTTGGGTGCAATGTTTACCAGGCAGATGTACGAATGGTAAATTTTATATATGTGGATGTCCCCGAATTCCTTTTTCTGTCCATTTTATGAACAAGAGCTTAGTGGGTGCAGCACTGAAATTTAAAAACCATTTCCCTCCAGCAGAGTGGTTTGCCTCGTCATTTCTTAGGGCTATGGTTTTGAAGCTGAAAAGTCTGATGCTGAGCTGATCTTGCAGGAAAATGGGCCAGTGACAAAGGGCTTTTACTCCCCAGAGCGAGGACAGTAGGGACTCACGGGATGCACAGATTCTAGAGGCATTATCCGTTGGCCTGAATGTCATTATTTATTTGTAATGGACATTTCAAGTGAAACCTCACAGGACATGGCCTGACATCAGAAAGTCCCCCGGCGTCGACGCAGCTGGCACTTGCCAGCGAGGGCGCAGCTGACACGTGGGACAGTGAGAGGTTTCTTTCCCATGAGACGCTTGTTCGGTTGTTACTGGGGAGGAAGGCGGCTCCAGCAGAGTTGTTTGCTTGGGGTCCGGTGGCATTTACTGAAGAGTGTAACATCTTCCAACATGTCCGTGTCACGCCCCTAGTGACACAGCCTGCCTCGAGAATCCTGTGACCGCTCTTGGTATGCGTGGCCTCGCAGGGAACAGCTCCACGTGTCTGAGAGATTGACACGTTCTTACAAACACACCAGCAATGCTCCAAGGAGCCTCAGACCTGCTTCTAAGCACTCACTTGGACAAATTCAGAATTAAAAAGGGCAGCTGATGTTAATGCCTTGGAAACTCAGTGTAAAGCTGTCTGGAGGGTTAGGCAGCTTGTAGAACCAAACCATTCGTTTTCAAGTTTGCTGTTGGGAATTGACAGCACCCTGCATGTGAGGGGCTAAAATACAGTTTTATCAATGAAGATGTAGGATACTATTTTTCTAGCTCTGGGGCAATTTGTTTATCGTCAGGCATGAGTTATTGGCAAATTTGAACAGAAGCAGAATATTTAATCCCTGCATCGGGATCAGATGTAAAGGGTATACTTGCTTCAACGGTTGGTTCAGCACAATGAAGGGGCGTGAGCCAGTGTGACCCCTGGGCCCTCTGGAGGCACATGGAGGTTTCTTCTCCCCAGTTCAAAAGGCACGTGGCAGACAGAGGTGCTCTCCAATCAGAGAGCCCGGGCAACAGGTTCCCTCTGAGCATTCCTGTGTGGCCACTCACGTAGGAACAGAGTCTCAGTGTGTGTCTCTTCAGGAGTGTACTCTTCTCTTCTCTGAAATGACACGCTGTCATTTTTATCTCCGCTGACCAGGATGCTTTAAGGGTTTAGCTCCTTAAAAAAGTAACACACTTCACTTTATTCTGCAGTACGCGGTGAGTTTTAGGATGGATCTCAAACTTCCAAATATATTTCATCTCAGATAATATGGAATCTGAAATCTCATCATTAACGAGTTATTTGTTTGTTTCAGATTACGCCAAATGTGACAGACACGTGGCATGTGGCTGCCCCCTGCTGCCCACTACTGTGCGGGGCAGACATCACCCATCAATCCTTGGGACGTTCCTGACGTCACCAATCACTCAGGATGTTCCTGACGTCATCAATCAACCCTCAGGACGTTCATGACATCACCAATGAATCACTCAGGACGTTCACGACGTCACCACTCACTCACTCAGGACGTTCTTCTCGTCTAGCTCGTTGGCCTCGCATCCTTCCCCTCCGCAGCTCTGCATCAGCGACTTGCGCTCAAGTGCAGCTGGTCGGCTGGTGCCTATTTTCATCCCTGCCTCGCTCCCTGCTCTGTTGTGACTAAGACGCAGGGAGGAGGAACATAAGGCCTTATACACGCGACAGGCACGGGCGCCTGCAGCAGTAAACACGCAGGGAAGGGGCACAGGACGATGACACGCGAGTGCTGGGAAAACTTGGGAAAACGTGCTTGCTCTGTAACTTCTGTGAGTCAGCCGTGGGAGCGCACTGGGCAGCCGTCTCCTGAAGTCCCCAGGTCCTTCATCTCCAAGCCTAATGGCTGATCCAGTGTTTTGTGTCTCTGGCATCCGTGGTCATTTCTGGAACTTTCTACCCTGCTAGTGTAAACCCAAGACCCAGGATTCTAACACGAGCTTGGTGAGGTATAAGATGCCCGTTCACATTTGGGAGCCCCACATAAGAGACGCTGCTCGGTTAATTTCATGGAAGGTAACCAGCTCCAGCCTCAGCCCTCACTTTTGGACGCTGGGTGGGTGCCAAGTGGATGTCTAAGAAATTCTTAATCGATGACTAAGGTGATCACGATAACAATTATTGTCACAACAATAATAGTTAACATTTATGAAGCACCTGCCATGTGTCGGATACCACGGTAAGTACTTCGCATGCACCATCTCGATTAATCCTCACAGAGCCTCACAGGACAGGCACAGTTGTCACCCCTCACCTGCAGGGATAGGTTCCAAGACCCCCAGTGGATGCCTGGAAGCTCGGATAGGCTGGACCCTATATATACTATGATTTTTTTTCTATGTGTCTATGATAAAATTTAATTTATAAATTAGGCACAGTAAGAGATTAACAATAACTAATAATAGAATAATTATAACAATATACTATAATAAAAGTCAGGTGACTGTGGTCTTTCTTTATCTCTCTCTCAAAATATCTTATCATATGTGATATTTTTGGACCGCGGTTGGCTGCAGGTAACTGAAAGCTCAGAAAGCCAAATGTGGATGGGGACCACTGTGCTGTTATTCTACCGATTTTCAGGGTCAGGGCGTGGAGTGTTTAGCAAGGTTAACCAACATGGCCAAGGTCACACAGCTAGTAAGTGGCACGGTCCAGACTCTAACACGGTCTGACTCCCCATCCTGCCCCTCTCCACTGCTGCCATCACTGTCCCTCTCGGTTTCCGTGGTGACGGCAATGATGGCGGTGGGAGGGTCTCGGGGAATACTCAGCAGTAAGCAGAACAGTAGCCAAGATGGAGTCGCTTTGTTTTAGGCTTGGATAATAATAATTTAGTTCTATTCAACTTCACGATGGAGAAACCTGTCTTGATAAACTAAACTGTCAAATCTGTGACCAAATATTGCGAAAACTGGCAGGCAGCCCCCTAAGCCAGGTCTTACCACTGCCAGGGCGGGGGACAATGCCCAGAACTGCAGACTCATTAGCAGCTTCGCACACGCCCCCTCGCCCACGCAGGGCAGCACGTGAAAGCGACAGCTCCCGCCTTGGCTCCCAGAAACACAAGTTTATTTATTTACTTTTAAAAACATAAAAACATTCAGCAGGAAGCAGCAAATGCCCAATTAATACATGGGTCCCCTTTTCCTGGTAGCAGTTAGACATTTCTTAGAAACAGGATTAAGTCCTTTTGACAAACTTGCAGGAAAATAAATCATGCTGTTGAGATTCAGTTTGAAGAGAAAAACCCAGTTCTCTGAACAGAGGTTGTGATTGTGCAACGCAAATTACGTAAATTGGGCACTTTGACTCAGAATTTAGCTGGAGAAGAGAAAACCCTGCACAACTTTCCACAGCTCTGTGTGACTGAGTATTCATTTTGCTTTATGATGTGAAGAACTCCTGGAGAACACCTATGTTGAAACTGCTCTTCCTGTACTACGCCAGAGTTATCTTCCAAACCGCGGTTCGGGTCCTGCCATTTCCCTCGGTGGCCCCTCGCGCCTTCGTCAACGCGGTAAGGCCAGTAAGAATGGTCTCTGCCGCAGCCTCATGTGGCGGCCCTTAATTTTGTGTTGCTGAGAAAAACTAGCAGAACTCTCTTTTCTCTTAATACAAGAAGGCAATATGGGTCTTGGAGGGTAGGTGTTGTGGGCTTGTGTCCCCCCAAGAGATGGGTTGAAGTCCTAGCCCCCAGCAGCTGTGAGCATGACCGTAAGGTCTTGCAGATGCAGTTGGTTAAGATGAAGGGCCAATGGATTGAGGTGGGTCCTCATCCAATGACTGCATCCTTGTGAGAGGGAAATTTGGACACAGAGACAGGGGAGAAGGCCCTATGAAGACAGAGAGGTTAAAGCAATGCATTTATAAGTCAGGGGCTGCCAAGGATGGCCGGCAACCACCAGAGGCTGGAGAGAGGCATAGAACAGATTCTCCCTCAGAACCTCCACGAAAACCGAACCTGCCAACAACATGATTTCGGATTTCCAGCCTCCAGGACCGTGAGAGGATAAATTTCTGTCATTTGAGGCTATCCAGTTTGTGATAATTTGCTACAGCAGCCCTAGGAAACGAATTCAGGATATGAGTCCTTTTTCTGTAAAGATGGGATTGTAGCCAGGCATGGCGGTGTGTGCCCATGGTACCAGTTACTGCGAGGGCTGAGGCGGGAGGATCATTTGAGCTCAGGAGTTTCAGTTCAGCCTGGGAAACGTAATGTGACCCATCTTTTAAAAAATGCTTCTACTGGGGGAAAAAAGCAAAGAAAAAAAATATGAGATTGGGTTTGTCCAAGACAGAGACACGTGTTCCTGGACTGGGCATCCCTAATCATCTAAGATAGGCGTCAGTTCAGGGGCAAATCCGCAGCCAAGTCCAGGCTGCCACATCATGACTTTTCATCCATCTCTCCTGGGAAGAGGATAAAATTCAGATTTATCCTGAAAAAAGCCTTTGAAGAATGTATTGGAGTTCATCAGACAGCCAAAGAAAAAAGCATGGAAATGTGAAATATTATATTGAGTTTAGGGATTCTAAGTAGATCTATTTGTGGTAGAGTACAAATTGCAAGGAATCAGAAATGAGAATATAGGCTTGAAATATTACAGAATCAGGAATGTACTTGTGAAATTGTAAAGAACTGGAGAAATAATAGAAGATATTTCTTTTATTACCCATCTCACAGGGTCATTGAGAAGACCAACTAAGTATATATACTGAAAGCTGCTCAGTAGACCATGGAAAATCATTACAAAAGGTTCTACCATAATACAACATTTTGGATGCAGTTGGCTTTACTGCCAGACAATATAGAGCCAGAAAGAAACCTAAATCTCCCTGCATTAAAATTATAAATGAGTTTCTACAAGGTTCCACTGAGTCTGGTTTTCAGCTGATCCTTCGTGTACGAATCCAGTAGTCATCTGAAAGTCACGCCTTCTAGATCTAAACATCCGCACTGATAGAGGGGTCCAGTGAGGTAATCAGTACATATGGGCATCACAAGCATTTCAGAGTCTATACTTATCTGTTCTATTTTAATCTATTATTAATGTAATTATGCAAAGTACAAAAATAACTTATGCATTTTTAAGTTTATATAGATTAAAAATTTTAAAATTAAGAATTATAAAGAAACATAGTCAAACGTCAAATCTTGAGAAACCACAGAAGAAACATTAATGAAAAATTAGAGAAAGCAGATGATGATAAGACGACATGGAACTCGGTAACAATGAAGCTGGACAGAATATACTGCAGAAGAGTGACTGGACATTAGGGAAGATCCATATGCCAAAGGACTAATTAAGTAGAAGTACCGATTGCAAACAACTGCTGACCTATAATCCCTTCAGCTACTTGCAAGGGACTGAATGTTTGTGTCCCCCACAAATTCATACACTGAAATCCTAACCTCCCAGGTGATGGTGTTGGGAGGTGAGGCCTTTGGGAGGTGGTAATTAGGTCACGAAGGTGGAACGTTCACGAATGGTGTTCGTGTTCATACCAAAGAGGGCTCAGAGAGCTCTCTCACCCTCTTTCTGCCAGGTGAGGACACAAGGAGAAACTGGCCACCTGCAACCCAGAAGAGGGCCCTCGGAAGAACCTGACCATGCTGTCCCCCTGATCTTGGACTTCCAGCCTCTGGGATTGTAAGAAATAAATTTCTGTCATTTATAAGCCACCCAGTCTACAGTACTTCATTATAGTAGCCTGAACAAACTAGAATGACAAAGTTATAACACTGACTATAAGCTGTAATGTTGAATGTGTAAGTAAAGCAGCAGGTCACTATCAGCAAAACGGTCCTAAAACTGTCCTAATGAAAAATCCACAGAAAGGCAGGAAGAATGATCAAGTCTATACGGGACTGTCATAATTTCATGATTTTGTACCCAGCCCTTATGTGCTAGCATGGTTTGATGGCTTGTGTCCACTTTGACTGGGGCCTATTTTGGCTGGCTGGCGTCCACATTGTCCTAGACATCGTCGTCTATGCCTCTGACCAGACAAGCAGAACCACTTGCAGTTCCCTACGTGAATGTGGGAAAATTTACAGATTTCCCTTTCCTAATTCACCAAAGAGAATCCTCTCTGTCAACATATTTTCCCTCTACCTAAAAATGGAAGGATTTTTTTTTCTGGTTGCAGCTGGAAGGCTAAGTTAATCTCCATAATAAAGTGCTATAGGAGAAGGGAAAGAGAAGAAAAGGAGAGTCTTTAATGCTAGGAGTGGAGAAGTTATTTTTGTCACAGATTTCCAAGAGTCTCTCAGAGTAGCTTTGTGGTGTGAAAGAAATAAACAGGAGAGGAAATGGGAGTTTAATAAATGTTGCTCTGGAGGACATACTTGGGTCTACTTTAATATCTGCTGAGAAGTGTGGAGAAAAACAAAATTATTTTAAGTTATCTTTGGTTATTAAACTAGGCTTCTTAAATGCATATATTCACTAAATTGTGATTCACAGGCTGCAAAAGAAATCCACTGCATAATCTTTTTTTTAAATTTCAAAATATTAAGGGGGTACACATGTTTTTGTTACCTAGTACCTTGTACAAGGCTTATGTCAAGACGCTCAGTGTGCCCATCACCACTGCGTAATCTTAGAATGTTCCTTACGCTTTTTCTCAGGCCATACCCTCTCCTCGGACTGCTCCACCCATTCTATATCCTGCCTGCCTATTTATTTTAAATGTTACCTCAATTCTTTGCCCCCAGCAACAACCCCAAGGAACCCAACCAGTATAATTATTTTTTCCTTTGAAGTTTAATAACACTCAAGTTGACTGATGAGGAGCTATACATATATATTTAAAGAAATTCTGTAACAACTGAATCCTCCATCCTCATAGCGATCATGGCCAATGCCTGTGGTGTAAACTGGGTTGCCGCTCAGCTCTCCTATCCCCGGATAAGGGCTCAGCTTTCAGGTCTGCTTAGTCGTCTCTGGCAACTGCTTCCAGATTCAAAAACATGGGCACTGTTGCCCCTCGTCCATTTGTGAATGTGTGCCTTTTTAGAAAATCTTTTAAAAACAGGGTTTTAGTTAGACTTGGGGGGAAAGTTTAATTTGGGCATTTGAGTTACTGTAGCCAGAAAATATATTATTATATAAAAATTTTAAAAAGAGTAATTTTGTAGAGAAGAGGGCTGGTATATTCTTAACCTTAAGAGGAAGCAACAGGGTAAGTATTTAAATATATTTTAAATGATTCAGATAATCCTAGGGTGATAACTTCATGATCAGTTAAGATCTTAGTTTCTTAATTGACAAAGTAGAGGGGGAGATGCAGGCTGGATCAGATAATCCCTGGGATCTACTTTTGTTCTTCAAATTTTGTGACTCTGTTGGGTTACTGTGGGGATCCAGGCATTTGTGGGGAGGAGCATCCCATCCTTTCTGAAGTTGAGATCACAGAGCTGCTCAGTGGGCTGGGTCAACTGTGTATCTGACCCAAGTGTCTGTACTCGTGGGCCGGGTCCACCCTGTGTCTCACTCAGGTGGCTGTACCTATGGGCCAGGTCGATGGTGCACACGACCTGCTTGGCTGTACTTGCTCTTTTCTTCCATTTGCCTCCACCGTACCAACTGAGGAGCCATCTCTTCACACTACCCACTTGTAGACCACAGCACAGCAGTCTTGCAAACAGAGAATGTCCTCACACTGACATAAACATAAACACCAATGTATTCTGCCCTGAGTACAGAATCCCAGCAGGCACACTGGAAATTTGAACAGGAACAACTGTTCAGTGATCTACAAACACACTTTGTCCAAACAGCCTCCCAACACAGTGCCGCATTTATATCCACCATATGGGAAACTGGAACTTTCCCACCTGAATCCAGGGCCACAGACCTCCTGGAAAAGCCTCTGCTCATCAACTCAGGGCTGGGACTTATGGCAACTGAACAAAAAAAGGCTCCAGTTTCCAGCTGTCAGAACGAGCTGTCAGACTGAACTTGGGCTTGTACTTAGCTGGGAGCTTCGACCTCTAATGTCGCCAAGAAAAGATTTACAAACAAGGTGCTGGAGACTGTGAAAGATCACCATGCAGAGCGAAGACCAGCACGAGTTAGTAAGAACCCAGGAGACACACGTCCAAATGGCTTCTGCCCTGACCAGTCAGGACTACATCTCTACGGCTTCTGGAAGCTGCCCTTAAACCCATCTCTGGCAACGGCATCTGCCCTCTTTTAAAGATCATGGTGGACATCCTGACACCTTTCTCATGTAACCATTGTTGTTTGGGACATTCTTCTTCAAATCTACTTGAATTTTTCACTTCTATATTTTATCATGACCACCTCTGTTTTAAAGCCCCCTCCTCTGTCTAAGATTTCAGATCTCTGATTACACAGCCCCTTGTCACAGCTCTGCATCTCCCAGTGGGTCTGCCCTGCATTTTCCTGTCTCTGTGCCCTACAAACCTCTGTCATCCTTTCATGAGGATGCTGCCACAGGGACACAGGGATCACTGCGCTAGCAGTCGGGAGATCTTGACGCTGGTCCCCTTGGTATCACTGACTCACCTGGAGTCTGGGGTTTGTCATCTGGGAAGGGAAGTGGGTCAGTTCCATCTTCCTCCTCCAGCCCCTGAGGTTTCAGGCATTTGTGCTTCCTGAGAGGCACAGGAGTTTGGTGCGATAAACACCCAGGGGACTGGGACGTCGACGCTGCATTTCAGACCCCCTCAAACCCCCGTGGTCTCCCCATTGCCTTGGAAGAATGTTGGGGCTGAGCTCATGGTGAGCAAGAGGCTAAGCCCTCCTGTTCTGCGGACTTTCAGGATTTTAGATGACGCTGACGCAAAGAGAAGGAAGTTACGAAGCCATGAGCTGTGCAGTAGCTGGCAAAGGCTGCCACAGATGCTGCTCTAATAAAAATTATCCATTCTCCACCTGTGACTGGTGGGACTGAAACTGCGGAGTGAGCTGCTTTTGCTCTCAGTCTCCACCCATGGCACTTTCATTCTTTGAGGCCATCCCTGGAGATCAAACTCTTCGATATATATTTTATTATGGTCACATTATGGGTTCATATCTGATCTTTCCAAGATATAGGACAGGGTACAAAGATAATCTTTGTACCCACCATGGGACACTGCCTACCCCTTTGTGTTTGCTGATTGCTGTGATAAAACACTTGCCAAAATTTGGGGTGAATTATTAATGAGTTGGGCCACAGGAAAATATTTTTCTGAGACTTCTTTAATATAACCCCGTCCTTAAATATGCTCAAAAGGCTGACCTTTGACATTGTTTTATTACCTCTACAGATGGCTCAGGCTCATCGACATGTAAGATATTGCCTGTCTGGTCACAGGACTGCATTTTTTTATTGACAACGGGCGACAGACTGTGGGATTAAGCCCGGCATGTAGAGAACGCGGATAAACTGTAAGCCCCTGTAGCACGTGAGCTAGCACAGCTGCACCAGGCTCTGAGGGGTCCGGCAATCCTGCCCCGTGAGCTACACCTTCAGGTAGGCGGGTCCCTCCCTGTCCTGGAACACGCTGTGCTCCTTCCACGGCCACCTGCCCCTTCCTGCGAGTCAAGGTGCCTGCCGCGGGCCTCGGCATGGCCGGAGAGGCTGGAGAGGGCGGCGGGCACTTACCTTCGCACTTGAGCAGGAAGAAGTCCATGCTGTGGCTGAAGGAAGCACTGAAATAGGTGCAGTTCTCCACCAGGTCACAGGAGAGGCACTGCCTGTTGAAGTTGCCCACGGTGTTGGCGCTGGAAGAGCAAAGCCGCAGTCAAGGTCCCCACCTCCCCGCTGGGTGTCCCAGCTCACCGCCTCCTACGGAGGCATCCTGGGGGTCCTGCTGCCCTTTTCCTGGCCTTCGTCCGCCAGCCTCCCCGCTGGATGCCTGTGAGCTCCCAGCTCCACTTCGCCTTCCCAGGGAAGCCCTCCCTGACCTCCCACTCTCGAGAACTCTCAGCGCCGGCACCCCCGGGACCGTAACATGTGGTCATCTGTGCTACTCCACCCAGGCTGTGGCGTGGCCTGGCGTGAAGAGGGTGCAGGTGTTTGGTGTTACGACCTGGTAATTTGCACCCGTGTATCCTGTCTCTCGGAGCCCATGCTTAGTGATTTGAGAACAGGAGGGAGGGTTTATGCATCTTCGAATCCCCCGGAGTGCCAAATGCTGGCGTGTGCAGCACCAGCTGAGCTGAGCTCCAGCTGTTTTCACAGCCGACGCTCCTGAGAGAGGGAGATGCTGAAGCGCTGCTTCTCAGTGGAGCTAGACGGATAGGAGCCGACTCGAGGATGTCACCTGGGGCCCCTCTGACCAAATATAACCTCAGGTCAAGAAGGCCTAAAATGTGGTTCCCCAAATGGAAAGGTCCTGGGGTGCCGAATGTACCTGGAGGTTCTGATCAGAACATTCCGTTCGGGAAGGGCCCGCTCTAACCGCAGGCTCCATTTGGAAGCCTGTCTTTGCGAGAGTGAAGATCTCGCAAGGAACAGAGAAGACGACTTTCTCATCCTCTAAGTCAGAGGAAAGGGTCTGTAGGCTGCCTTGGCACTTGTTAATCTAGTGACAGGACCGATTTCAATGTTCCTAGCAGGCATGCAGTGACGGAAGCTACGGAGGAGCAAGCCGTGTGTCCCCTCCTCCCGGGCCCCCTGCCGGCCCTCGCACCTCAGCACAGAGGCTGGCGGACGGAGGGAGGCCTGCCGGGCACCAGGGGGCTTCCACCGTCACAGCAGAGGTGGCCCAGTCCACACTGTGAGTCACCGGCCTCTAGCCTGAGGTCTGTGCTGAGTGACATCCTCTTCGGCCCGGGTGCATTCGGGCAGCAAGCAGCACAGCCCTTCCCTAGTAGTCTGGAAGCCTCCAAGGCGGCAGCAGACGGCCCCTCCCTTTGCCGCAGGTGGGGAGCTCCCAGGGCCGATCCCACTTCAGAACCGAGAGCCTTCTGTAGTGAGAACAGTAACTGGGGCAGTGCCTAGACTGAGTGCTGAAGAGGGACAGACCCCAGGAAAGGCCTAGGCCCTCTGCAGGATTTGCAGTGGGCCAGCCCCAGCCCCTGCCTCCTCTGGGTGATGGAGCTTGCCTGCTGGCACACGGCGAGCGGGCAGCACTGCAAGGTGGCAGGCCACCCTTCCCCACCCATGGTGGGTTTCCAAACCTGACTCTGCCCTTAGCAAAACCCAGGTGAGCACAATTCCTCTAAGTGGACGTTTGAGTGCAGGTGAAAGGCAGAGGCTGCTCCATCGCTTATCAGAAGGGAGAGTCGTTGGGGGTGAACGCAATGCAATACAAGCAGAAAAATAGAATTAAGGTTCAAATTCGGGGCCCTCGGCAAGTTGTGTTCTCTCTCTCCAGCCTTCGCAGCTACCCCTCTGCGGTGGGATCTTTCTCCGCTGCCTCCCCCGCCCTACTGCAGAGAGCCCTGAGCGCTGGGGGAGCCGGGCTACCTGTAGAGCTGTCGTCGCCGAGGCAGGTCCTCCGTGCTCAGGAAGTAGCTGGAAGATGTCAAGGAGCACGGGGTCAGTTTGCTGGCAGGCGCATCTGCCCCCACATCCCTGCGCTCCCTTCACAGTCACGCCTCGGGGCTGCCGCCGTCCCGTGGCCCACGGGAGCAATTCTGTTCAGGTCTAGTCGTGCCCGTGGCCAGAGCAGGGGATGGCCAGGCACCTACTGGCTGAGGGACACGCCCATGCAGGTGCTACGGGCTCTCGGCAGCAGCCTTCACTCCGGAGCCGCGGGGCACTGCAGCAGGGGCGAGGGCGGCTGTGACAACCCCCCTGGATTTGGATCTTAACAAGATTAACCTTCTGGAGGGCAAGGGCCCAGGACACCTACTGTAAGACCAGACCTAGAGCCTGGCCCGACACGGTGCATGATCTTTGCCTGGGACACCTGGTGCAGACACCGTGGCCCCATCACAGAGCAGGAGGCCAAACAGCCTTGGGGAGGGCACCCGACTGGATGCCCATTGTCTGAGTCGACTTCACCTGCCACCAGATGAATGACCTGGAGTAAATTCCTTACCTTCCTTTTGTCTCAGTTTGTTTATTTTTAAAACAGGGAAAGCAGCGAGCCTACCTCATGGAACTACCGCATTAAATGAGATAATGCTTGCAAGGCCCTCGGCGCGGCACCTGGAACTAGCCAGGCCTCAACAACTACCGGTGCTCTCACTACCACTGCTATGGTGCTAACCACTGCTATGGTGCTAACGTGCGCCTGGCGCCAGCGTCAGAACTTCGCAGCTCTGGCTGCTAACACAGAATACAGGACACGTTTCTGACAAGACCAGGAGCTAGTGGTGCTGTCCAGGAAGGAGACACCGGGCCTCCTGGGCTGCCGCGCTCCGTGAGAATAATCTGACCAACAGTAACAAGCGTGCCTCCCCCACCACCCCGGCCAGGAAGATGGGCCCGGGCCCTGGCTCCACTCACATCTTATTCCGCTTCTCGTCATAGGACAGGATCTTGGTCACGTCCCAGTCCCCAGAGGTGATGGACTGGATGTTGTCATTGCTGCTGTTGGGCTGAAACACACAAACGTGGCATGAGGAGTGAGACGTGGCCCCAGTTTGGCGGCTACGTACCAGGCAACAAGGGGCCGCCATTCTGTGTGTGTGGCGTGCCATGCCCTCCTGCCTGGTCCTCTCCCGAGGGGCCTGGGTCAAGTTCAGCGTCTTCAGTGGTGTTCCACTGACCACCCCAGGCCCCAGCCCTCCCCTTCTCTGAGTGTCAGCCACGGGGAATAGCACGTGGTCCTCCTCCATGGTGTCTGTCACCTGGTACCTGGATCGCCAGTTCCGCCACCATAGAAGCGTCTTACCGGAGGAATCGGGCTTTATGGGGCTGCCATTGTGCCTTTTACCCCCCAAATCTGATTACTGAGTCATATCTTGAGGGGGACTGGGGAGGAAGGGAAGAGAGAAATGCAGGGAAGTGGATGGAATCAGGCAGAGAAATAGGGAAAAACTGAAGGGAGGTAGGAGGGGACACTGGGCTCGGTCACCCTCTGCCGTCATTGACAAGGACGGTTTGGAATCGTGTTATCGAGGACTGCACGTTGGCGCACACTGTCTCTCCCCAAGTGCCTTCCAGAGCTAAGGGGAATAATTACGACAATAAATCACAACAGAGAGAGAGCAACGGCCGCCTCGACAGGAGCGATGTTCGCTTCCGGCAGTGACTGGAAACTGGGTGTGGAGGCGCCGAAGTGCGGCTGCCGGCAGCTGCTCTGGACGGCAAGTGCCCCGCGAGGCAGGTGCGGAGCTGATGGAGATCAAATTAGGTGATGGGCACGGGGCACGAGGCACAAGGCACATGCCCTGGGACAGCAGACAGAAGTCCTGGGGCAGGGCGGAGCCTGGAGGAGCACAGCAGGAGGGGCTGGGGAGGGGCGCGGGACCGCAGGCTCCCGGGACAGGCGGGGGTGGGGCCTCCTTGGTGGAGGGCAGACACCTGCCTGCTGCCAGAG
This sequence comes from Avahi laniger, assembly GCA_963575035.1. Lineage (NCBI taxonomy): Eukaryota > Metazoa > Chordata > Mammalia > Primates > Indriidae > Avahi > Avahi laniger. Next base: position 50,651 of record CAUYSK010035080.1, on the reverse strand, counting down.
GTGGGGGTCCTCTCGGTGGTTTGCAGCAAACGCTGAGCACCTGGCTGAACTCAGAGACTGGGAGCCCTATGAAAACACCTAAAATCTTTAACTCTTGATTGAAGTGGTCCAAAATGAGAAAACAAAGGAATCTGGGGCTCTAGAGTGAAGACCACAGGCATAAACAAGTGGAGGCAGTTTGCGGACGTTCTGTAAGCCACGCAGTTGAGTGGACTGACGAGGAAGCGTCTGACCTGAGGCTCTGTACAGACGTCATCGCCACCATGGGGGTCACGGCAGCCCTGCCCTTACTCCACGAAGCTGCTCGCAGGTGGGACAGTCTTGGAATTTTTCTTCTGAAATTGCCTTTTGAGCCAAATCATAAATCCAAGCCTTCTACTTTATATCCACAGAATATTTTTGATGAACACTTTTGCTTCAGATTTTATTCACCTACCCTCATCCCAAATATTACAACTTTAGACGGCTTCAAAAATCAAATCCACACCTAGGGTTCATGCTCAGGAGGAGCCTTACCAGAAAGAGCAAAGCTCGACCCCCTGCCCTGATCAGCACCTCTGGTCCTTTGCACGTGTCACGCTCTGCCCAGCCTCCGGGACCTCACCTTCACGACTCAGTATACCCCGGGGGCACTGTGGGGTCCTGGACAATGGCCAGTGTGCTCAGGCACTAGAGGCTACCGTCTACACAGCCAAACGGTTTCGGAAGGCAGCAGGATTTACCTGGGACGAGGACACGGTGATGTGGTAGAATTTTCCTCGTCCTCCCTGGGGGATGGCTCTGACAAAGAAAAACTTGCGGCCGTCCTTGGAGAACACGGGTTCTTCGTTCTGCGGACAAAAGCAATGGATTAAACCATGGCTGAAACTTCATTTCAATTTGAAGAGGTTGGCCAGGATAACGTACAGCCCGGGACACATGTCCTATGTCATTTCTAATGAGAGAGACATTACAGCTGAGAGAATACGTGCTCGGTGGGCCTTTTCTTGTCTGGGGAATCATGAGTCAAACGTTGAGTTTTTTTTAAAAGAAAAGGAATAATGGAGAATTAAGAGGCCACAGCCTAGGCAGAGGCTGATAAAACAGCGTCCCTAACTATAAAGCACCAATAAGAAGAACTGTCGAGTGCGCGTGCCAAGCTCAGCAGAGTGAACAGGAACCCAACTCTTGAAAAGCACGCGGGTTCCTCCCCTTGAGTGGTTGCCCACTGAAACCAGAGTGTGTTGTAACACTTCTCCGGTGGCATTTCTTATAGACCAGAAAGAACATAATTCTGAACAGTCACAAACCTAATTTTGCCTGAAAATGAATTCTATTCTTCCAAGCCTGTGTTTTGTTCTTATTTAATAAAATCTGCCTCACACTGAATAGGCCATCAAGAAGACAAGTAAAAAAGGGGGAAAAAGAACCAAGGACAAATCCTATATAATACTCTCAGTGTGGATGACAGGGAAAATAGCACTGCCGGGGACCCCTCAACGCCAGGCGTGCGCCAGATGCCAACGCTGGCTTGGATCTATTGTCACTTTTCGCTGGAAACAAAGGCAGTTCCCAGTTTTTCCGGGGGAAGGGGTTCCAGGCTGGATTTAAGTCCCGAGAGCAAGTTGCCAATGTGCCCACCGGGCCCCCAGCCCCCAAACGCCAAGCAGCGTTTCTCAGCCTTCGCCGGCCCCAGGTCGGCCATCGCTTCCGTGGGCAAAGGGGGTTTTGCTGCGGCAGCCTCTCTGGAGCGCAGGTTTGAAAGTTTCCACCTGTGAACACCAATTAGTTGGCCGTGATAGATATTTTCTGATTCAAGGAGCTCCATGGCAATGCGGGGTTGAGAACAAACGGTAAATAAACCCCAGCTGGCACAAGGAAAACTCATTTCCCTACAGTGAGTGAACACATGCAAATATGATATGCCCAGAGAAATAAACTAACATGTGATTAAAACGACATTTAATCTTCATGCATATTTGCAATAAAATGAAACCTTTAATCTGCAAATATTTATTTTTCCATTTAGAGCTGGAAGCATGGTATTTAAAAGTGGAGGGAGCAGAAAGCCCAGCGGTTAATTTGGCTTTTTAAACGTGGTTCTATTTGCCAAATGCAGGATGGATATGACAACACTCCCTCAGTTTTTTGGGGGAAATGTTTGCACTTTTGGCAAAGAAAAACACTTTAAATAAATGTGATAAATAATTAATTCTGGCCAGAAGCATTGTTTTTATAAGAAGAATGCCTCAACCATGTTGACGTCATCTTTACCTTGTTCCACCGAAACATTCCACAGAACACAGGGAGAGGCGCTAGACCGGGAGTCTCTCTGAGAGGCAAAGCGTATTTTTAGCGTATTTTAGTACAATGATGGCTGACTGGGAGAACTGGGTTTTATCCTGGTTCCATCTCTCATTTGATTTGGGGGGAAATGTTTCTAGTCTTTTTGGATAACAGAGTTTATCATGCACAATGCCTGGTTTCTACAGCTCCATGCTTAGGAGATCTGCGAGAGATTCTTTTTCTAAACCGACTCATCATTTCTCCAGATAGGACCGGATATGACTAAAGACGAAAGTGACTGCATTTGAATTGAGCTACTTGCTCTTCTTTCTTGCCATTTGAATTGATGAAAAACTGTTATCACAGTCATAACCATTTATGGCAATTACCAGGAAATGTTCAGTGTTAACCCTTACTTTAATTACAGGGTCACAGAACTTTAGCTGTGATTTGATCCAAATATAAATTTATTAAATGTCCTTGATATGAACATTTGCTATTGAGATTTTTTTTTTTTCAGATTTTGGCACTTGAGTTTAAACCTAATCTCTATTCTTTTTAAGAAATTTAATTAATTTTTTTATTGATACATATTAGATGTGCTTATTTTTGGGGTACATATGATAATCTGATACATTCATATAATCAAGTCAGCATAATTGGGGTATCCACCCCTTTAAATATTTATCTTAACGCCAGAAACATTCAAATTATTCTGGCTATTTTGAAATGCACAATTGATTAATGCTAACTATCGTCACCCTATGGATCTGTCAAACGCTAGGTCTTATTTCTTCCATCTAAGTGCATATTTGGATCCATTATGGTGAGAGATTCTTCATGAGCTGTTTGTCGCCTTTCTGCCAATTCTTTCCATGGTTCGGATATACTCAGCTTGTTCCATCTCCCAGTCCAAATTTTGAAATCACAAAACCAAACTTCTGATTGAAGAAGAAACACAGCCAGAAATTGATCCATAGAACTGACCCTTCAGCCAATACGGCAAGTTCTGGGGTTCTCCACCGGACGGCGGGGCCTGGCGGCGGCCCCCAGGGAGCTGCGTCAGGACGGACCTCAGTGGTCGGGGCGAGGGTGTGCGGATGTGGCCGGAAGGGATTGCTATTTCCCTGAACGTTCCCAGAGGAGAGAGGAGTGGGCGGGTCTCCCCACACACATCTGCCTCTTCTCCTTGGCTCGTGGGGAGTCTCCGTGGGGTCCAAGCCGAGGGTGCCGGCAAGGAGATGGGAAGCAAGAGAGGCAGCTGGACGGCTCAGACGACACAAACTTGGCCGGTCGCCAACCCCCCCACTCTGGCTCTGTAATCTGAAGACTGGGTGATCTACGCAGACCAGTGTTCCTGAGCTCTGCGGGATTTCCAGATCCTGGTCTTCCCTGGGTCAGGGGCGGCAAGCTTCTGTGACCCACTCGAGATGACAGGCAGAGGGCGCGTGGCCTCAGTGTGTGTCTCCTCGGCTCGTGCCACGTTCCCCCGTGGAGAAACGCAGCTCCAGCCTCTCGGGTAACAGATGGCAGATCCAGCCTTAAATGAGCTTTTCAGCTGCTTCCAGGGGCTCATGGTATCTTCAAGGACGCAGAAACACTACAGATCATTTTTGAAAAACAGGGTCCATGAATTCCTTTATGAAAGAAGGAATGCAAGGAGAAACTGCGGGAAATTGGATTTTCCTACAGACCTTGGAGCCCTGACCTTCGCAGTCACAGGCTCACAGTCTGCAGGGTGCTCAAACGCCGCGTCCCCTTGCTGCGGCTGGGGCTGGCGCTCACCCAACCCGGAGCGGATGCAACTGCGCTGGCGAGCGACTGCCCGAGGGACGCACCGTCTCGCAGGAAGACACATCTGTCACGGAATGCTACCTTTCACACTCAAGACAGCAGTACAGATTTTTAAGTAGCAATTTAAAAAATTTAGCTGTTTACTTAGTAAATGCTTTAAAGTTTACATTTTAAAACTGCGAGAATTATTTTAGTTCATGCTACTTTCTAAGTATTGACTTGGTTTTGCTTGGAAAGACTGGTTTCGCACATCCCGCTCAGGCTGTCGACCCTGTGCCTGGGCTGGTGTTCTCAGGGGGCGACGCGCTTTGCAGACAATAAATACAGAAAAACCCCGCCGGCGGTCACGGCGCTGCAGCCGCCCTGCAGAGCTCAGGAGGAAGCGAGCAGAGGAGGACAGGTCCTTGGCCTGCCACAGGCCTGCGACATCCTGCACTCTGCCGTCCACGCCCAGGGCGAAGCCGAAGGTGACCAGCTGGGAGGCTGCCGCTCACCCCCCACCGTGGGCGTGCTGCTGGAGGGGACAGGGAGGCAGAGTGGGCACCTGCCCTGGCGTTCTGGAGGCCTCTGTGACCCCGTAAGAAACATGCTCTGGCAGGCACGTCCTCACCTCCTCCTGGTCAACTGTAAAGTCTGCCCGCGGCTAAGGCCACCTGCGCCGCACCCTGCTCCGCTGTTTCCGGCTCCCACTGCCACCAGCATCGAGACTCTAAGTCACCGTTTCTGAACATTTCTGAAGGTTTCCCTCCTTTCCCACACTTGGGAACTTATGTGCACATCCCATCCCTTGTATGCACTACAAACATCACTGAGAGCTGATGCTCTAGCCGATTCATTTTTAAAAAAATTATTGAGGTAAAATTCCCATAACATAAAACACTTTAATACAAGTGAACAATTCGGTGGCATTTAATACCTTCACTATGTGGTGCAACCACCACCTCTATGTAGTTCCAGAACTTTCCATCACCCCCAAATAAAACCTGATATCCATTAAGCTGTCACGCCCCATTCTCCTCTCCCAGCCCCTGGAAACCACCAATGCACTCTCTGTTTCCATGAATTTATTTATTCTGGAAATTTCATATGAATGGAATTGTGTAATAGTTGGCTTTTGTGTCTGCTCTTAGCAGCACTATTCACAACAGCCAAATGGTGGCAGCAACCTGAATGCCTGTCACCGTATGAACAGACTGGAATGTACAGATAGTGGAATACTACTCAGCCACAAACAGGAACGACGTTCTGACACATGACAACATGTGCTCAGTGACAGCTGCTGGCTCTCTTTTTGAAACGCACAAAGTCTAGCATCTTGCCTTAAAAGATCCATAAATACTGGTTGAACACATGACTTTGTAGATAATGAAGTTTTAAAAATGGTCCTTTCATTCCAATCTTTCTGACATTTTGTCTGATGTAAGATAAACATCATGTTATTTTTGATATTTACGCCTCCATGTTTGATCCAGGTGGCATTTGAGAATTTTCCAGCATGCTAATATTTTAGGGTTTCCAACTGCTGTCATTCTTGATTTCTTCTTGGCATGGACGTGGTACCCAAACTTTGATGTGGGAAAACAGGTGGCCGGACCGAACCATTCTTCTTTTGAATGAGATTGGCACAGAGTGGAAAAAGGATGTATTTAAAAATGATACCGTCCACTGATGAGGCTATCGCCCAGCAGACGATTTACAGAGGCTGGTTCTCTGTCTGGTTACTTTCTCCAGACAGAGAAAGGAACACGGCAGCTGAAGAGCTGGAACGTTCTGGGAGAGCCACCGTTGTCAGCTGTGTTGTCCAGCTTTAGTTATTTTCCACACGTAGACGCTCCCGTATCAATAAAGAAGCACACCTGTGTCTCTCTGCCAGGATTCCTGAGACCTAAGTCCAGTTTGATTTTCTCCAGAATATTTTAAAAGAATTTTCATCCCATGAGGCAGGATTAAAAGAAAGTAAGCTTCTAAAACTTTCCTGCCTGTTCTTTCTTATGTCAGAGTGTGGAATGAGACAAAAAGAATGAAAGAGAGAAAACACCAGTGCCGAGGGGTTTATATTTTCTGTAAGTTTAATTTTTTAAAAATAATCTATCACAGAGTGACTGACCCAGGATTCTCCTGACCTCTTTTAATCTCAAGTCCCTAGAGTTTGTTCTAATGTGCATTTCCTTACCTGGGTTAGGGAGGAGAAATTTGGGGAAGCCGCCCCTGAGAATAAACAGGAAAATCAACCACATTTTTGTTTTCTTTTACCACGGTGGATTACGTCAAGGCACCTTCTACGGACTCATCACTTTGAATTCACCGAAAGGATGTCATCTAACTGACAGCTGAGGTCTGAAGAGCCGTGATTGTCACACTCTCTTCCCGGAACCCTAAGATTCTCCAGGAATGCCTCGGGGCTACGCAGGACACAGAAATCGGAGCAGTCACTCCGCTCGCTGACCAGAGCCACGCACAATCACCTGGCTCTGCGTGACAATCTGCGAAGGTGTTCTGCTGCTGTCAGAGCGCTGAGCACAGGTGGGGTGACTACGGGGGCGCGCGCGTGGAGCAGTTACCTGTCGGTGGAGCCAGGCCTCGCTTTCATCCTCGTGTTTCTGAAATGAAATAAGAGCATTAGACAAGGGTTTGTTTTGCACGTGTTGTGTCTGTGACCAACAGTGCAGAAAACAATTTGACTTCACCTACACGCTGGCTGCACAAGCACAAAACAGCTGCCAGGGCTCGCTCTAGGAGGAGGTAATCCCCCACTCAGCTCTTTGTCTCTAGTGTGGCTCAGGGCCGAACACAAGTATTCTCGAATGAGAAAAATGGCACTCTCCCTAACAACAGGGACAAATCCATGGTGGGCAGGAGTCCTCTGGAGAACGATAGCACTTCTACCATTTGATGGTCACCACTGCCTGGCATGTGTCCCTCTACAGGTTAACCTCAGGCGCTACACTGTGTTAAGAGTTTGTGTATGTGTGTGTGTGTGTGTGTGTGTGTGTGTGTGTGGACATTGCACCAGAATTCCAGTGTGTAACTCTGAGTCACAACCCTGGTGGACCAAAACCCTTTAAAAGGGGTCAGAATATGAAAAGTAGTTCTTGTGGCACTTGCGGAACGATGTACAAACGAAACAAAAACAAAACCCGGAACACCCACATCTGGCGGTTCAGCGACACAGTGTCGTCCCCAGGCGCTGTGGGCCTGTTGCTGCCGCTGCTCGGACCTCTGCACGCCTCGGGCAGTTCTGTCCCTGGGCCACGGGCAGGACAGAGCTCTGCCGCTGACACGCGGGTCAGGGCACAGGGATCGTGAGCACTTCTCAGCTGCCTGTGTCCGCTCCCCTCCTCAAGCAAGCCCGTGGGAACCTCCTGGAATCTGCCCCAGGTTATGTGGGGGTAGGGTGAGCGCTGGCCAGCTGGGGGACGTTAGTCTGAGAAACAAGCCCTGCGACTCATCTCAAAGCCGCACCTGGCAGCGCAGTGACAGCTGCCGTCTCAGGGGCCTGTGCAAGCTTCTTCCTTCTCAGGTGGGGAATAAACATTTAGGGTCAAAAAAGAGTTTCTGAAAGATCTGCCTGATCGTATTAATTGGTTTAAATTGATTTTTTTAACCCAACATGAGATGACCTGCTCCTAAGGGCTGTGACCTGGCAGTGTGGCAGCGCGACCCGCAGACAAGGCCTGGGATGAGCCGCGAGGGCCAGAGGTCGTCGCGGGCCAGTTCCCCTTCCCGCCCTGTGGCAGGCGTCTCTTTAGGTGGCGGTTCCTCCTCTGCCCGCTCTTTGCTGTCTGCATTTTCTCCTCCCCTCGCAGAGGCGGTCTCTCCGACCACCCAGTATGCCAGCCCGAGGCCCCTGGAGCACTGCCCGGCTGCCGGCTGGCCCGGGGTCCCTGGAGGAACCAGCACGTGTGGCAGGACCCACTGGCCACTCCCGAGTGACTGGTCGGTGTGAGCAGCAGTACCCAGCCAGTCCACCAGGTGGCACCAAGCCCAGCACTGCGCGTCCACCTGCAGGCAGCGGCTCTGGCGCTGACACGCGGGTCAGGGCACAGACTGTGAGCATTTAGCGGCTGCCTACCTGCGCCCTCTCTCCTTCCGCAAGCAAGCCCGTCGGAACCGCCAGCAGCGAGCATGCCTGCTTTGCTCAGGCCCAGATGGCTCACAGGGCTTTGGTGCCATCTGGATGCTCCCTGCTATCAGTTTGGAACCCCCTGCCCCCCGCCCGTACCTTTGTGCAGACCCCCGTGGTGGCGTCACAGAGGGTGAGGATGGACACGTTCTGCGCGCGATTCAGCCAGGTCACGGCGACCTTGGTGCTGGTGGCCCACTTCACCATGGTGATGTAGTACTCCCTGAAAATGGCCAATGCATGGGATTAGAGCTTTGCAGGAGCCCACAGGCTGGCGGGAGCCAGGAGAGGGGCTCGTCCCAGCCGGGGATGCAGGGGCTGGTGGCTGGGGCGAGCAGGTGACAGCCCCGCTGTGAGGTTCTGAAGTGGGGGTTATCGAACAGACGTGGATGCAAGGCTCTGACGGGAAGCCCAGTCGTTAGCATGGACTAAAACACGCTGCGAGACATTGAGAGTCACACGTGAGTGAGTGTGACCCCACACCCGACCACGCCATCCACCCCAAGGAGCGTGCACGGGGGCTGTCCCCTGGGCTGTCAAGTCACGTGCTCCAGAGGACGCTGTCCTGTTGACTGGACTGTCACACCCCGTGCAAGGCAGGCGCACAGCTCCACACCGCCGGGCTGCAGCGAGGGGCGGATGAGGCAGGACGGAGAAAGAACCAGAAAGGGCTTGGCAGCGAGTGAAAGCATCAGAGCCCGAGCTGCCGAAGCCTCCGTTCTCTTTTCCCTCTTCCTTAAACACAAAACACCCTGGGATGCTCTCCAGCTAATTAGGGAAATTGGTTCCTAGGTGCCTGATTTTGCCCTAACCTGAAAATACCACGTGTTCTGTGCTACCTACAAGGGGTATTGGGCTTCTGGTAATTAATTCAATCACCTAGAGCCCACCAAAAACTGAATTAAAAAAAAATTTACATTCAAGAGGAAGAAGGAAATGTTGAGAAAATAAACGCCCAAAATGAATATCCTCAGGTGAATTCCCAGAATGTTCTAGAAGCCAGCTAACATGCGTTCAATCACCCACCCCATTTATATCTACAATGAAATCTGCTGTTCAGAGCGATTACTTTGTGGTCTTGCAAGATCTTTTATCACTAAAGACGTTGGCACCTTCATGAGACAGTTCCCAGCAAGTGGGAAAGGGACCTCGATACATGTAATAATTATTTTCACCAGAAAGGACCAGCTGTCGTAACCTAAGCCTCGGTGGACCAGGAGGTAAATTGCTGCATCTCTCCTGTTCCCCAAATCTGCCTGTTAATCAAAGTTTTTAACAACATGACCTAAATCAAGAGCACCTGGCATACAGGAGCGCAGAGGCCTCCCACTCAGGTGACCGCAGGGCATGTGGCCGGGAGAGGTGCCTGGAGCCGCCTCTGCAGTCTTGGGGGTCTCCTGGGGACAGGGGCGTGGGAGGTGCACAACATATATGAGCGAGGAGTAGGGGCTCCTTGTCGTACAGAGAAAACATTGTATTAAAATCCAGGAGAGGTCAACGTGGACGAGCTTTGCCTGGCTCCTGCGGAACCCTGGCTGGCGGAGGGAACGCCACCGGATTACCTGTACCGCAACACCTCCCTCTAACCAACACCTCCTAATCCCATGAGCTGCATCAATGACTAGACTTGGCCCAAAATACGTTTTAGTTGTTTTTGAAAAATCAAGTCAACATGCAAAGACAGAGCATCACCACCGATGTGGCAATTTGGAAGGAGCACTAGTGGCACTTGGGGGGTGAGGCACGGTGCCTCACAAAGAGGTGGCACTTTGGATGCGATGAGGTTCTTTTGCTATGTAAGTGTTGTAGTCACACTCTGTGCTAACGGGTAGGAAAATAAAACATTTACCTGCTTAATGAAGCCTCTCGTAAATAGAAATCCCTACGTAAAATAAGTAAAGCTCTCCTAACACTTAATGTGTTTTCCGTTTTCTTAACTTCAAAGCGGTTCTAAGCAGTTCTGTGCGGAAGGAATGAAACAGACTGATCGCAAGGCTGGTGTTAGGGACCAAAGCTGTGCCTTGCGGCGAGATGTTGCTGATGGTATATGGGAGTGCCTGCGTGGTTGTCGCAAACAGCACAGACATGTGCCTCCCTATGAACACAGAGCCTTCCAGCAGGCAGTGGAGTCTGGCCAGCAGACGGGAGGCAGCCTTTACCGACTTTGTGTTATCATGCCTAAAAGGACACCCAAAATCATGAAAAGTCACAGTGCCAGCAAAAATTGACATTGCTGACCTCTCACTGCAATGCAGAGGGAGCTGATGAAGTCAGGCAAGGGGTTGCCCGGCTCTGCCTCCCCCACGGAACAGGCATCGGCCGCCACGGCAACACGGCGGAAGGTGCCTCTTCTCCTCCCCCCAGAAGTGCTGGGCTCGCACCAGCCAGAAGTGTGGGAGTTAAGGGTGTTAAGGAAGATTACAGTTTTTCATGTATATAAACTGACTTAGAATGTCCCAGAAAAATTCTAAAGAAGGCAGAAGAAAAATTCCAACTCAACCCAGCCGAGCCGGATGGATGTGGTTATACCATGTCTTCCAGATTTACATCTGGGAAGGAAGGGCTCAGTAGCCCCCGAAAAGTCAGAGAGAGAGGTCAAAGGTGCCTCCCAGCCTTGCCTGTGGCCAATACCAGGTGTGAGAGGAACTTTCTTTTTGGGGGTAGAGGCCCGTGAGTGTCAGACCAACAGTGCAAAGGGAAACGACACCAAAAGTAAAAAGGACATAACCCTAAAGACACGAGATGAGACCAAAAAGGTGAGAGGAGGAGCTCGCAAGGAAACCAAAGCTGAAAATTAGAGAAATTCGGTTCAGAGAAAAGGAGGACACGGTGGGAGGCTCTCGCGGAAGGCAGAGAAGGGCAGTACAGATGTGCAGAGAAGACAGCTGTTGCGCATCTGGGAACAGAAGTGCGTCTCCTGGGGGAGCCGGCGTGACTGCAAGACATAACCGTAGACAGAGAGAGACACTTGTGTGCAGGAGAAAAGACCTGAATGGGGGACTAATGGGATTTTCCATATTCCAGGGACACTGATGTGACAGTTAAACGTGTTCTGATGGAATCTTCCAGTTATAGGGAAAAAGAAATTTCACAGCATCCAGTAGGAAGGAAACAAGTTTTGACAAAGGATCAAAATCTAGGCTTTGATATAAAGTTCCTCCTGTTTCATGTCTATCGTTATTTACTGTTCCAGTGTGTGTTTTAACAATAACGTCTCCTTGTTTAGAGCATATCTTCTACTTGCACACACCCTATGCTGGCTTGGGAGGAAGGCAACGCAAAATTAAAGGCTCAAAATTAAAAACTCAGCATGTAAAAAAAGTTGACCTTTAAAATCAATGAACCCATAGCTAGTTCTAAACTACCATCAATTTGATTATAAATTCAAATTAAGTGATAAAAATAATATAAAAAAGAAATATTGGGCAAATATTTTGTAAAATTATAAACATTTAGTAAATTTTTAAAAGAAGACTAAAAACAAAAGGTAGCACACATCACAAATGATGAGACAGAAGGATAATGTTTAAGAAAAAGGAATAGAAACATACTATGTTTCTGGAATAGAAGAATAAACATGATAAACTTTTCAAAATAATTATCAATCTAGATAAAATTGAAGATCTATATTTAAACTTCATGAAGGCAGAGGCCGTATCCACCTTACTTACTCTGTATTTCGGCACACTGCACGGGGCTTCACATGTGGCCGATACTTCACATGTGGTACGGGAACCAATTTAATCCTAACAGAAGGACCAGTGAATTTCTTTTGGGGGAGCATCAAGTAGAATACGCTTAAAGTTTACATGTAAGAAGAATTGGATAAGAAACCAAGATGATTTTTAAAAGGAAGAATAATGAGGGAGGATTTATACAAAAAGTTGCTAATAGAGCTACGTGGCTTTTTACTGACGGATCAATCAGTAGATCTACAAGTGCGAGGACAGCCTGAAAGCACAATGTTTCTGTAAGAGCAGAACAGTTATAACGATGTCATCCCAGGTCAGTGGGAAAGGAGGACTTCTGCGATAAAAGGTGCTGGGGAAATGGCTTAATTACTTAAAAAAAAACAGCAGAAAAAACCAAATAAGCCAAGAACAAATATACATTTCTAGAAAAAATTATCAAAGGAAAATCTATCAAGTTGCTCACAGTCATTACCTACGGGTAGCGTGCCGACAGGTGAGTATTGTGCTCTACACTGCATAGATTACTTTTTTAATAAGAGGAAGGTGATTAAGAAAACACTGGAAGTTTCCAATTTAAGTTGGTGGATTTATCACATTTGTTTATTTCTTTTTCCTCCAGAAACCTAATTGCAATGATAATACAAGAATAAAACAGGTACGTATCTACCTACAATAATACAGATAACAGGAGGGGCCGAGAGCTTTCAGCGCACTTCTGGAAGACAGCAGCGGACGAAGAGTTGCGAGGGGTGAGCAGCTGGAGGAAGCAGCAGCCTAAGACACCTGCTGAGCTGAAAATTCAGAGAGAATTTTGGGGACTCAGAGCTCTAGGTAAAATATAGTTGAGACAGAAATGTAGTTGAAACAGGAGTGTCAGTTGAAAGTCTGTGGATACAATAGGTGATAAATGAAAAGAAAACCCACATTTAGATATTCTTTCAAAATCCAAAAAGCTTTGGAAAGAAAAACAGTAAGTGATTCCCAGAGGAACATGGGTCAGACTGACATCAGAGTTGTCATCTGTAACCCTGAATGCTGACGGCAATGAAGCTATCCCCCCAGGTTTGAGGAGCAGACTTTTTAAACTACAATTCTACATTCAGGCAATATTTTAAACACATGTGAGAGGAAAAAAAGGCATTTTCAGGTATTCAAGAACTCAGAAAGTTTACTTCCCACATTTCTTTCTTAGGAAAGCATCTGGAGGATGTGCTCCAGACAAAAGTGGGAGTAAATGAAGAAAGAAGATGACATAATATCCAGGAAACTGTCACTCCGCCCTGGGAGAGGTGTGGGGAAATCCCAGGACGACATCAGTGCCGAGGTTGTATCGAACAGTCCACACTGTAGCAGGGCTGCGGAGGGTACTCGGAGAGAGAGATTCGGGAAAAGAGCAATGCAACAAAAGAATATATGACAAAATTTAAAAAATATGATAAAATTAAATAGTTCACGTAAAAAACAACAAAAAATTAAAACTCTAGGAAAAACAAAAGCGTAACAAGAATAAATGCAATCACAGGGTACCACTTAGCTCTGCCATGAAAGATAATTACTTAGTTATGACAAAGTAAATGCTCTCTGTTGCTTTTAATCTTTTAACATCGACCTATAGAAAAGTAAGGAAGATTTGGTTATGGTTACAGGACAGCGTGTAAATGCCATCAGCTCGGAGATACAAAAGGAAAAGCAAAGACAGAAGCTGCCGGTGGTAGGGACAGGCCAGATGCCTGCAGCCAGGGCAGGGGACTAACGCACCCGTCTTATAAACCGGGGAGCTGGAGTTCCAGCTTCAGTTAACGTAATGTGAAAAACTTGTAAGAATATTATGTGACCTCGCTCTGGGAGGCTGGGCCTGCCCAGGGAGAGCCGCAGAGCAGCAATGAGGACGAGAGGCCTTTGTGGCAAAATCACAAAGCCTGTCACCAGAGGAGGAAGCAAGAAGGAACAGTCTCTGTGCTGATCTCTAGTGACGCAAGTCAGGTTCTCAACGTGGGTCCCCGGACCAGTAGCACCTGGGAAGTGCTAGAAATACAGATTCTCAGGCTCCGCCCCAGACACCCTGATCTGAAACTCTGGGGGTGGGAAGAGCAATGCCTGCCTAACGAGACCCCAGGTGAGTCCAGCGCATGCCCGTGTTTGAGAACCACTGGCGTGAGACGAGCCCTCCCTGTCCAGCAGCAGGTGACGCTATGAGAACAATTTTAAACGCCATTGAATCACAGATCTCTATTTCTGTCTCTGCCCTTACTAAATGTTCTTCGAATGAATAACTGTATTGGCAGATAAAGTGCTTTAGAATAAAGAGAAATTTGGTAGCCATTAAAGAAGAGGAGAAAACAGGATTTAAAGTGCTATCATTTTTTAAGGAGACAGGGCTGAAGTCGGGGATTGAAAGACAAGGATTGCTCTGATGTCAGGATGGAGAGAGATATTGAAGCATTTTGATAATCACAAAAATTAGATAATCATATTTTGATAATCACTGAAGTTGTACTTTAAAAAGAACAAGACACAAAATCATTAACAGTAAGCAAAGATTCCTGAAGAAATGCTACCAAATTTCTTTTTGTTCTAAAGCACTTTATCTGCCTACCAATGCAGGTCCTCATTCCAAGAGCATTCAGTCAGGGCACAGTGTCTGGTAGACGGGGCTCTAGGTGCCGGGAACAGAGACGGGCACAGCCTTGTCGCAGGGGGGCTCACAGTCTGGAAGGGAGGCGGACGAGCACACCACTAGTGTCAGCACGGGGTGGGGACCGCCCCAACAGAAGGAAGCAGGTGCTGCCAGGGGCGTGTGGGGAGCCTTGTGAAAACACAGCTTGGCTGAGAAAATGTCAGCACATTCCGTGGGTCCCCAGCCAAAGGTGGCTTCAGCTCAGAATGCAGCGACGCTTCTTGGTGAGAAGTATATGAATTTTTTATTAGTCCATTTGTTTGTCCTAAAATATTAATAGAACATTGTCTCTGTCACAGGGATTAATGTGCCGTGTCACTTCCTGGCATTCCAAAGCCTGGCAAAGGTCTGACCGTAGTGCGGCAGTGAAGGGCAGCGGGGAGCCTGTCTGTCTAGTGAAACCAAGAGCCTGCAGGTAACTTGGGCCTTCTTATTTTTTTTTTTAGCTATGTTTATTCCATGTATCAAGCTGGGGCAAAAGGACATGGGAGGGAAATATTTAAAAGACAATGTGCTATAGAAGAGGGCACCTTTGAGCAAATGAAATGACCCTAAGCACCAAGTGCTGCCTCGGATGACGTGGATGGCGCCACAGCAGAGCCTGCCCTCGGAGCAGCCGCATGATTGGATAAACGCATCTGAAGCAGAGCGCACTGCACAAAACAGAAACAAGATGACTTTAAGATAATTATTACTTGAGTATATTTCCATAATTTCGCTTTCAATGTGGGAACAGACCACGCTGCCTTTTCCTTCCGTCTTAGGTGCTGGCCATAGTGCAGGGCCAGCTGTCAGGATGGGGAGATGGCAGTGGGAGGGCACATCACAGAGGACACACCTTAGGGGTTGTGCTGTCCTTATTCAACAGTTTAAATGCTTTGAACATAAAGAGATCCACTGAATAGGAGCGGTGGGGCTGAATCTCATGTTGTTCCTTCTCCGGCCCTTCATTTTCATACACTCAGCACCCATCTATTTATCCATCAGTATATCCATCCATCCAACCACCCATCCATCATCCATCCACCCACCTACCCATCCATACATGCCTCATCCTTCCATCTATCCATCATCTACCCATACATCCATCCATCCATTATCTGTCATCTATCCATTCATTATCCATCCATCCTTCCACCCACCCATTATCCATCATCTATCCATTCATTATTCATTTGCCCACCCATCCACCTACCCATCCATCATCCATATATCCATCCATTGTTCATCTATCCATTCATTATCCATCCATCACCCATCCACCCACCCACCCATCCATCCAAACATCCATTATCCCTCCATCCATCCATCATCCATCCATTCATCCACCACCCACCCACCTATCCATTCATACATCCATTATCGCTCCATCCACCCACCCATCCATAATCCATCCACCCATCCATCATCCCTCATCTATCCATTCATTATCCATCCATCACCCATCCATCCATCATCCATCCATCCATCCATCATGAACCCACCCACATACTCATCCTGTCCACTCAATATGAATTAAGTACTTCCTAGACACTGACACTCCTGATGTCATATCATGATATGCTGGGTGCATATTCTACATTCTGTTCTGTGCTGCGGGTGGGAGGCTCCCCTGTACAGATGGCCTCAGGCGATCAAAGGGAGGGGGAATAGATGGGTGGGTATTTATTTCTGTGGCTTCCTTTCAGAAATCTTCCCATCAACCCAAGCTCCTACCCCCATGGTGGCTTCCTCCACATGGTTCTCTCTGTCCTTGAGGTCCAGTTACTGGTCCCCTTTGCCCTTTTGGGACTGGGATGGAGACACCCCAGTTACCATCCTAGTGCTCCGGGGCATTGCACTATCCTGGTGGGTTTCTTCCACTACCCCTGTTTGTAAATGGCTCTGTTCAATGCTGTTGCAATGAAACCAATTTGAGTGTCCCACCTTCTGCCAATGCCCCTGACCATGCTGTCCCTTTCTCCAAAATGCCTCATGCAAGGAAATGTCAGCCCTTGAGGGCCTTTAAAATGCCAGGGTAAAGTACTGAGCCATATGGACTGAGAGCCAGAAGGGTCCTGACACACCAAAGCACTCAGGTCCCTCCTGATACAGATGAGGAACCTGGAGGGTGACTTTGGGGCCCAGGTGGATCAAATGACCACCCAGCCCTGTAGCTGGCGCCCTGCCTGGCACTGTCTGCACAACGTTGTTCCCCCGCTGCCTCAGGGGGCCGGGCGCCGACAGGGCCAGGTCTCATGCTCACACAGAAATGTCCTGATCGTCCTGGCCACACCAAGCTCTGACGGGCCTGCAGCTACCTGCTCAGTGTCCAGAGCCACTCGGTTTTCCTCTCTGCAGCTGCTCCCTCATGAGCACCTGGGACTGGGCCTTGTTCCCACCTCCCACCCCTTTCAGCAACCTGTGCTTCCAGCTTGGTTGCTCCCCGCTTCCTCTCAACTCCCTCATCCCCATCCTGCCCTGTGCCCCCTGTTCCGGCCACTGGGAAGTCACTTCCTTCTAAACCTCCGCTGTGCTCACATGTCAAAGCACCCTCCGCATGTGCTGTCGGGTGGGACTGCATGGATCTAGCTGACCCAGTGCACTCAGCTGCCCCAGGCTGCCCCCGCTGGGTCTTCTCCAAACTTCGGGCGAGCTCCTCTCCTTCTCACAGGCCCAGAGCCTGAGCGAGCACAGATGCAGGGTCGTGCTCCACGGGCCCCTCCTGAGAACTGGCCAGCCTGGAGGCCCTTTTCCTCTCGGACCCCTGGCCACTGCCCCTGCAACGATCTGCTCACCTCTGCTCACCTCCACCTCACCCTGTAAGAGGAAAGCCTTTTCTGTTTGGTTTTGAGATGCTCACAGATTTCTGAGATTGGAATATTCTCCCTGTTGCAACAGTCTTCCTTTCTAATTAAAGTCCCTCGCTGTCTAAATGCAGATTTGTTTTTATTTGGCACAGTCACGCTGGCATCATGGTCCTCTTGGCGAGAGGCCTCCGTCTAGAGGAGCAGCTTGAACGGCCAATATCATGGGCAGCACGTGGGGCCTTTCCCCTCAAATCACAGCCAGGGGACAGGCGCCCGCTTCTTCCATGCGGAGGGGTCCTACGAGCACGCCGCACAGACAGCAGGCCGCTGAGGAGGACGTGGCTATGCTGGTGACTCTGTGGCAGGGCTTCAGGCAGAGACAGAAGGGCCAGGGGCCTGGCCGTGACCCGGCTCAGCAGACAGTGTTGCGGCTGTTCTCTGACTTGGGGAGAGGGGAGAAGAGCTAAATCAGAAGCTCAGAAGTCAGAATCAGAATAAATCCATCCCAGAGAGAACATCTGACTGAAGTGTGGCATCCTGTCACTGTCTTCAGGGAGGGACCATGTCCCAAACCTCCTGGAGATCCCCGTGTGCGGCCCCAAGCAGAGCACCTGGCACAGAAGGGGCCTCCGGATACTGTTACTGGTCCAGAGAGTACCAGTGAGTATGGCTGGGTGGTGTAGTGGCGGAGCATTTGCTTCACAGGGGCTCCTGAGAGCCAGGCGGCAGCTTAAACAGACAGAGTAGAAACAAATGCTATAGCAAGAGATGCCAAATCTGGAAACCTGATCCCAGGCCTGGCCCTATGATATGATTTTGCTCAAGTCACCTGCCTTCTGTGGGCCTCCCTTCCTCCTCTGTAAATGGCAGAGGAAGCACAGGGACAGAGAGAACCTTTAGGAGTCCCAGTAGCAGGAGAATCCTAGAAACAGGGAGCCGTCTTCCCAGATGGCAGCAACACACTGACCTGCTGGTGGGGCGCAGGTGTGGATCACACTTGCTCACGCCTCAATGCATGCAGACACGCTTGCAGACATGATGCTGCGTCAGTTTCACCAAGTGCCATTTTCCTGCAGATGCCATCAAATCCATGTACTGGACTTGCTAGCTGCGGCCCAGGGGAGGAACTGCAGCTGCCACTGATGCCCGTTGAGGTGACCAGCACACACTCACTGGCGGGAGACTAGGCCTTGGGGAACCTTGTCTAGTGCGTTGCCGACACCTCCAGATGCCAGAACTGTTCTGCTGGCTGGAAGGCCTCGCTGGCCAACACAGGTGCCTTATTTATGAGGATGGGGCAGGCAGAATTTGATTTTCCTGATGTTTCCAGCCAGTTACAAGCCTGCAAAGCAGTGAGCCATTCCCTGTGTACCTCTTTGCTGCGCCTTCAGGACAACCTGGCTGCCCTTGCAAACACGAGCCACAACAGTGTAGAACATGCTTTCTCTACCAAAAACATACTTATCTGGACATCTGACACTCAGATTTCCCGCCTCCTAAAGCACTGGGCATTTTTATTACAGAGAACATGGAATCCTGTAATCAACTGTAACTTCGCAAATTCCCATTTCAGTGCATTGGTACAATACAGATCTGTCCTTTCCCTGGCCCAGGCTTCCATGTTACCCCAGCCACCGAGAAGAGCTTCTCACCCCAGTGAGTAACAAAGACCCATCCTGATCTGATGCTGCAAACACAAAAGCCATTCCCTGGCGCTGGTCTCCTTGAATTGGTGCTCCCTAAAATGAACTCATTTGAATATTTAGGAATCCACATTCTTGCTTTAACACATGCGGTAGAAATAGAGATGGGACAGCCTCTGAGGGCGAGAGAACATTTATGCAATTGTAATTTATATCCAGGCTACCGCTAAAGAAATTTGAAAGTCAGATTCAGATAACACAATGTATCTTCCAAGAGCTGTTAAACATGGAAGAGAGATTAGAAATATGTTAAGGTAGGATGGCATATCTACAATTTGGAAATGAGATCATCCCTCCATCCCAGGTGAAAATTATTGCCCACTGCTGAGAAGGACTTCTCTGCCTCGGCTACATGTAGGAATCCCCCAAGGATGACCGAGAGACTCCGACTTCCAGAACGGCTACACCCTGATGATGTGAAGTGGGCAGGAGAGAAGTCCTGCCAGGGGACCCTCC
This sequence comes from Avahi laniger, assembly GCA_963575035.1. NCBI lineage: Eukaryota > Metazoa > Chordata > Mammalia > Primates > Indriidae > Avahi > Avahi laniger. The sequence goes on along the minus strand of CAUYSK010035080.1, from coordinate 31,152 downwards.
TCGCTAGCTTCACACCACCTGAATGTTTAAGCACAGCGGGAAATATGGTGGGTGTGCCAGCTCTTGCACAATGGTGAGCAGTGGCTTTTGTGACAGGATTGTTGTGTTCAAATTCTGATTCTGCCACTAATTAAGAGTGCAACCATGGGAAAGTCAGGCCAGCCCCCTCAGTTCAGTTGCCTCATGGGTAAATATGACATTGAAAATGTGAAGTAGTAGAGCCCTCGCATGTTAGGGAAAGAGGCAGAGGGCCCTTAGGATGGAGAGCAGCGGGTATTGTTGTTGATGGCGGCGGCAGCAGTGGTGGCGATGGTGACACTGGTGTTGATGGTGGTGGTGGGATGGTGGTAGTGATGGTGCTGGTGGTGGTGTTGGTGGTGGTGGTGGTGTTGGTGGTGTGATGGTGGTATTGATGGTCGTGGTGGTGGTGATGGCGGTGTTGATAATGATGGTGCTGGTGGTGCTGGTGGTGCTGGTGGTGGTGTGATGGTGCTGATGGTGCTGATGGTGGTATTGATGGTTGTGGTGGTGGTGATGGCGGTGTTGATAGTGATGGTGACGGTGGTGGTGGTGGTGGTGATGGTGGTGGTGACAGTGACAATGATGGTGGCAGTGGTGGTGATGGTAGTGTTAATGGTGATGGTGGTGGTGGTGGTGATGGTGGTGGTAGTGTTGATGGTGGTTGAGATAGCGGTGGTGGTGGTGGTGTTGGTGGTGGTGGTGGTGATGGTGGTGTTGACAGTGACAATGATGGTGGCAGTGGTGGTGATGGTAGTGTTAATGGTGATTGTGGTGGTGGTGGTAGTGTTGATGGTGATGGTGATGATGGTGATTGAGATGGTGGTGGTAGTGGTGGTGGAGGTGGTGGTGGCAGGGATGGTGGTGTTGATGGTGGTGGTGGTGGTGATAGTGGTGGTGGTGGTGGTGGTGGTGATGCAGGTGATCGTGGAGCGCAAGCCATTAAGTACGGGGAATTTATCCATCTGTGATATTTCCATTGCTCTGATGACCTTTCGCTTCCCCAGGAGTAGTCAACATCCCACATTCTGTGTAAACTGCGAAGAAGGAAGGCTGACTTTCCTGTCTGGGTTAGTGTGGGGGTGTTCTGGAAGTTTGGGGACAGTGGATGCCTCGAGAACAGGCGCTGCCCAGGGATGTTCGGCAGTCTCGCATCACTGTGTACAACTGGAAGCAGTGAGCTGGGCACGCACACAGCAGCATGCTGGCTCTTCATACAGTGCTTGGTGGAAAGTGGAAGGAAATGGATACGTGTATCTATAGCTGTGTCTGTATGTGTATCTGTAGCTGTGTCTGCATGTGTATTTATGGCTGTATCTGTATCTATGACCCATCTACATCTTCATCTATATCACAATGCCATCCACGTAAAGTAAGCAGGCATATACACAAGCAACACGTGCTTTACCAAAACACAGAGCAGAAAGGTGCTAAAAGTACTCAGATACATTTGATGTAGGGGCCTGTAAGGCAGGGAGGGTGTGGGGTAGGGAGCGAGGTTGAAAAAGAACCAATCAATGAAGGGAGAGCGGCCACACGGACCGTGATGGCACAGCAGGGGTCTCAGCAGCTTCTAATTCCTCAGTACTTGGATCAAAAAAGTAAAATAAAATAAAATAAACAAAAGTAAAATAAAACAAAAGGGAAAGGGCTTTGGGCTTGTCTCGGGCCACGGAGGTGGGTGGTGGGAGGGGCAAACCCAATCCCTGGACTCAGGTGTGCCAGGGACGCATGTTGGTGTCTGTCTCAGGTCCTGCAAGCCCCTTACAACTTGTTGTTGCCAGGCAGCCAGGGAGAGAGCAGCCGCTGCATCCGAGCGGGGCATCTGGAGAACAAAAGCACACATCGGCACAGTGCAACATGTCTTCAAAATGATACTGCTGCTGTCTGCTGTATCTTAATTCAACACCTGGCTCAATAGCTCCGGAAAGGCCTGAGGAGATCAGCAAAACTAACCGTGTTTGTTTTATCAGTGCAGCAGGGTTGCTGTGCAAAGCTGCAGAAACCACGGGACAGGTGGTGCACAGTGATTTCCACTCATTTCTTCCACCCATAGGAGATGCTGCGTTTGTGCTTTACAAGGCATCCTTGTCACGCCTCCACCAGCAGGAGGCTGAGCTCTGCACTGGGTCAGCACCCCTGGTTCCCTCACCCCAGTTGTTCCCCAAGAGGGCCTCCAATTTTGCCCTGGGACCCTGTGGCATCTGTGAAGCCGTTATGAGCACTTCCCACTCGCCCCGTAATGGGCACCTTTGCTGCAGGCGTGGCTCCCACCACGTGGCACCATGCGGCATGGCAGCCCCTGCTCGAGCTGGCCAGGGTTCCTGGGCTCTGAGCTTCCTGATGTGAGAGCCACAAATCTTAATCCCCCAGGGCCCAGCACAGTGCATGGCACGCAGAGGCGACGGGTAAGTACCTGCCACGGGACTTAATTCTCACCATGTCTGAGAACATTGCAAGGGAAGTCAGGCTGGTTAATGAGCAGACAGAAAGGAAACTGTAAGTGAGTGGCATGGAAGCTAGACAGCTGATACAAGGAATGGCTTGCTCCCTTCCCTTTGCTGAGCCGCCTGCTGAAACGAGCCAGGGACTTCCAGAAATCTCTACATCTGTCCCCACCTAGGTTTGGGGAGCAGTACTGAGGTCCCATTCCTTTTATGTCCGCCCATAAAGCAGGTGTCTTAAGTACCTTTTCTAGCTTAGCTCCCTCGGCGTCCTACACTGGAAATGATAGGACGTCATCAATGGCTAAAGATTTTTAAAGTTTTGGTTCTTAGAAAGGTACCAGGACAACAGAAGACATCTCCATCTTCAAGAATCCTACCTGAAATAGGATTTTTATTGGCTAATTTTTAAGTTGATGTATTCATCCAACAATAGCTTACTGCTAGAGCCAGGACCCTGCACCAAATGGACTGATGTTCCAGTCTCGGGAACATCCCATTCCAGGTGGTGGGCGGAAATGAAACAATTAAATAAAGTGGCTAGACAGTCCTCCTGGGATAAGTCCTTTGAAGAAAATCAAAGCAGGGACGGGAGGTGGCTGGGCTGCAACATGGAATGGGGCTATTAGGGACGTCCTTGTGGGATGATACATTAGATCAGGACCTGAAGGCGGCAGGAGCTCTCTGGGGGTGGGAGGGGCTGTGTGCAGACCCTAGTAGGGGTGGGCATGGAGGGATGGAAGGTGGGCCTCACAGGCTGCTGGAGAAAGTTTGGCTTTTACTGAGAGGGGAGAAGGAAGCCACTGGACGGCTGGAGCAGAGGCTGCTGGTCTGATGCCGGTCTGGCCATGATATGGGGGCCCCTGAGGTGGTGCTGGTGGGCCAGCCAGGGGCGCGAGGAGCAGGGCAGGATGGGCCAATGCTGGGCATCTGCCAGGGACGGTGCCGACAAAGAGGGACATGAAAGGAGGCCTGAGCCCCTGGAAGGTGGAGTCGCCCAGGACAGCGACGACAGGTGGGCCAGATGCGGGGGAAGACTTTGGGGAGGGGGTGTGGACACAGAGAGTGGAAACTCTGTTTTGACCATGTCCATCTGATGTGCTGTTGAGATGTCGGAAAATCTGTCCAAAGGTTGCAAGAGGCCAGGGAGATCCCCGGGTATTCTTCCTGTGCAATGCTGGGCTCGCCTGCTGTTGGGTTGGGCAGTTTTCAGCTTCTCTCATGGACTTTTGTCTCTTGGATCAGAAGCCCCCAAAGATTACAGTTTGTGGCCCCACTGGGTCTATAACCCAGCAAACTTGTCCTTGCATTTCTTTGCTAGACTGTCTATATACATGTAGCTTCTCGACTGCCCTTTGGACTGGTTTTAACAACCCACTGGTTCCCTTACTGACTGACTAATGAGTTAAATAAAATCTTGGCCGCATGTTTATTTACTTTGCCTGAAGATCACAATTTCACCACTTTAAAAATTCTGTGTCGACCATGCCCCAGTGCAGAGGTGGCAGGCAGTCAGCTACGAGCACCTGGAGCCCCGGCACAGGTCAGCCCAGTCCCCCATGGAGGGGTGTCTGCCTGCAGCTGGAGTTTATAGCCTATGAATGATCACAAGAGCCAGCCCCAGGCTCTGTGCATTATCTCACTTAATTTTTGCAGCTGCCCATGAGAGTAAACAGTTTTATTATTAATATTTATCTCCGTTTTACAGATGAGGAAACTGAATCAGGAGAGGTTGAATAACTTGGCCAAGATCACAGAGCCAGAGTTTGAACCTAGAGAACTTTCACTCTAAACCAGTAGTTCTCAGTCTGGGGACATTTGGTGACGACCGCACACGTTTTTGATCATCACATCTGGGGGTAGGGAGGATGTCACTGGTATCTAGTGGGCAGAGGCCGGGGAGGCTACCAACACTCTGTGATGCATAGGACAGCCCTCCCCCACAAGTGTCAGCAGTGCAGAGGTTGAGAAACTCGGGCCTAGACTGTGGCACTGCCACCTCCAGACCAGGTGGGCCTCCTCTGCCATGCTCCCCCGTGGCCCTTCCACGTCTGCGGTTATTCACTTGCTGGCAACGATCTGTCCCGGGTCTGTCTCCCCCTCCCCACTGTAAGCTCCACTCACCGCTGACTCTCAGCGCTCGGTCTACGGTTGGCAAATACTGATATCTGCTCCACATTGAGTCCATGATTTCTGACATGTTTGTGCTCACTTAAAAAAAAAAGTCTCAAGACTGTGTGGTGGAGCAGCAGTGTGAGTAAGTGTAATGTTTACACACTACAGAGTTATATCGCATAGAAAATGCATTGTTGCATTTAGAGCAGGAAATCAGAGCAGGCAGGAAAGCTAACACCCAGCATCCAAACTCCAGTCCTGACTGAGGGTAATTTTTCATTGTCCTTGAAGCTAATCAAGCCTGCAGAAACAGCATCACCAAACTGACTAAATGAGATTTTCAATTAACTCAAACAGATGGCTCAAATTTTCCAGGTGACTTTCCATATTAATTCGGCGAGTTTGCTGGACCAGGCCCCAGGAGGCTTGGCAGGGATGGGGGCTGAAGGGAAAACAATGAAATATATGGATCTTCAGGAGAGAAGCCAAAGCAATAATCTTCAACTTTTTTTGTTTTTTTAAATCTCAGCAAACATATCCTCAGCCAAATCAATTCAGCTCCCCTAAGCAGCAGACACTGCAGCCGCCGCCCCAGGGCGGATCGTCAGGGTCGGCTCTGGGACCAGCTGCTTGGGGGCCAGGTTCATTAACCCTCTGGGGAGAATCTGGCCTCCCACAAGGCAGAAGACAAGTGTGGGGCCAGGAGGAGTGGGCAGCTCATTGCCCTTTATAGAGCCCTGGACGTCTGTGCTGGGTCTGTTCACCCAAGGACCTCAAGGCATTTTGGTTTCACTGAAGGACAAGGAGTTGAAAGAACCTCAGCAAAATTCTGCAGAGGGCTCAGGCTTCTGTGCAGGTGCTGGGGTGTGGGACAAGGACAGCAGTGGAAGCCACTGCAGATGAAGAGCATGTCATTCAGAGAGAATCACAGTCAGCAGGTGTGGGAGCAGCCATCCCTGAGCCAGACCTGAGGCCGTGACTCCTGTCCTTCCGGAAGCTGCAGGAGCCACTGATGACATGGGGTCTGTAACTGAACGTTAAAGACCCAGGCGAGAGGTCTGGCGAGGTCTGGCTGGGTATTTGCCGCACCTCGGGATGAATCAGCCCCATTCACAGAGTCACGGGCTCCGTGCACGAGTGGATCCCCTGTCACGGTCCCTCCTCGTCAGTCTTCTCAACAGAGAGGTTTGACGATGGTATTACTGGACTGCCTGAATTTGGGGACAATCCTGAACTGACAGTCGAACCACTTCACTTTGAGCCTACTCAGTTGTTTCGATTTATGAAAAATCCACCAAAACCAGATATTAATAATAATAGGCCAATGATATTGCTTGTATGTTCCACCAGTGACATGGTTGTTACCCCACCACCTGGGAGATCTGCCCATATTAGAACAGGAATCAACACTGGCAAGTTACTCTAAAAATAATGCTCTAAAAATGGGGCATCATTTACAGAAGGTAAAGAAAACCGGTGGATCTTCCTGGGAAGATACCTCAGTTCACCAGTGTCTGCTGTCCAGGGTCCACCCTGTGCAGGACAGTGTGTCCCCACTGAGACATGGGGCTGACCCCATGCCCCTCCCAGGGGCGTACTGGGGGGGACAAGCGGTAAGAAATAGTAGGACTTTTCCTAGAAATCTGAATCACAAAGCAATGAGGAAAACTTTAGACAATGTATGCCTTTCTTGGCTGCTTAAATTAGTAACGACATACATCTGACCCAGAAGGGATCACGTGCATGGATGCTCATCTACATTTTTTGTACTATAACATAACGGAAGGAGGGAAGCGAACCTCATTCGCGGATCGTCAGGTGGCATCATCTCCAGGTCGTGGGTGGGTCCGTTTAAGCCGATGACATGCAGGGAGATACTGGGGTTTTCACATCCAGCCTGGGGATTGAAAGGGGACAGCTGTGAGTCAGTGACCTCATGCCTGGGCAGCCCCTCGGCTCGGCAAGGCTTTCCCAGGAGGATCGGGACTTTAGGAATCCTGGAGCTCGGTGCGAAGACGCAAGATCTATGTTGAGAACAGATCACGCGTGTGCAGAGTTTCAAAAAGGACAAAGGGCTGACCAGCCACTCCTTTTCTTCCCTAGGAATCCCACCCGCTGCCCATTTCGCCCACCTCCCCAGCCTGCCAGCGCTGGGTGGGACGAGCCACCTGCTTCACTGCCACGGGAGGGGAAGGGAAGACAGACCGAGGAGGCGGAGAGCAAAGATCGAAGCAGAAGCGATGCCGGGCAGGAGACTGGAGGGTGAGCAGGTGAGGGCAGGGAGCAGGGCCCACGGCTCGGCTGGGGAAGTTTCAGTCCTTCCCAAAAGAGCCGGCTCTGTTCTGCTCCCCTCTCCGAGGGACGAGGAGAGAGGTGGTGATTCCTTGCTGGGCGACCCCCGGGTCTGGTCTGATGCCCTCATTTCCTCCACACCCTGCAGAAGATGTTTGGGGTCACAGGAAAGCAGCCCAGGACAGGGCCTGTGTCGGGCTAGTTCACCCACATGGCTCTGGTCAGGGAGCGTGTGGGAACAGGGCAAAGAGCATCTAAGTTCTGTTGGCCAGAATATGCTGATTTTCTACTGAAACACGAACCGCCAAATCCTGAGCAAACTGCGGTTTCATAATCCACACTCCAGAGCACCTGTCCAGAGTTCACTGTAAAAGCAAGGGACAGTCCTCCTGGCTTTCAGGTCATTGCTCCTAGGCTGGGGAAACCATTCCATCTCCGGGGGGTCAGAGGAAGTCAGATGCCGGCTGTTCTGGGGCGGGTGTCGGCGTGAGGGGGGAAACGCAGAAGGGCCAGGAGGATTCGGCACCGGTCCAGCATCCACTCTAGTGACTGTGCTTCCAGCTAAAACCCTGGACCCTCCACATGACGCAGAGTTAAGTCCAATCAAGATTAGTTAAGTCCAATCAAAAAAAGGAGTGAAAGAACCCTGTCGACAGCAAATCCATGTTGAGTTAACATCCAGATACGCTCAGACGGGGAGAAGGCGGAGGTGAAGGCTGTGGCCACAGGGGGACGGTGCCCCTGCATTCTGGGACTCCCTTGGATATTGGCCACTCTGTTCAAAGAGCTTTGGACAAAGAGTCTTATTACCAGGTGCTGTGGACCAAATGTGTCCCCTCGAATTCATGTATTGAGGCCCTAACCCTTGATGTGATGGTATCTGGAGGTGGGGCCTCCGGGAGGTGATTAGGGTTAGATGAGGTCATGAGGGTGGTACCCCTGGGATGGGATTAGTGCCCTTAAAGGGAGAGGAAGGGACACCAGAGCCCTCTCTTGCCTTTCATGTGAGGACACAGTGAGAAGACGGCTGTCTGCAAGCCAGACAGCCCTCGCCAGACACCAGACTGTCCAGCATCCTGACCTGGGACTTCCAGCGTCCAGAACTGTGAGAAATAAACTCCTGCTGTTTAAACCAGCCAGGTCTGGTATTTTGTGGTGGTGCCTTGAGTGGCTAAGATACCAGGAGTTTCTTTTCTCTGGTCTGTGACTCTGGGGACCCCTTTTATCTCATGTATATGTTATCGCTCCTCTTGCTCCCAGCTCTAGGCTGGTAGGTCTAGGTAGTTCTTATGGTACGGAACCCATGCACCACTCTCTGGCGGGTTAGGATGCTGAGGTTCAAACGCTCCCTGGCAGAGGCTGGAGGGGTGGGAAGTGAGCCCCAGTCACAAGGCGGGGGCCAGGCAGTGAGCCACTGACCTCCACCCAGCCCAGTGGCCTGGGAGCCGTCTAGAGGAACCAGGGGGCCGCAGGGCAGTCAGCCCCGTGTGACCAGGAGAGCTGCGTCTGTACTCAGACATCTCCGCCTGAGCGGGCTGTGGGGGTTTGGCAGCATCCCACCGGGGTGCTGTGATTTGGTAACAAAGTGAGGTTCGAATGTCCCTGCCCCTCACTCCACTGGACGCTTGCTATTTACTGGCTCTCTGGGTGGAAGCATGACTGTCTTAGTCCACACAGGCTGCCAGAACAAAGTGCCCTGGCCCAGGCAGTGCACAGACAATACAGCGTGTCTCACAGTTCTGGGGGCTGCGTGTCCCGGATCGAGGCCCTGGCAGGTTCGGTGTCTGGGGAGGGCACCTGCTCTCTGTGTCCTCACATGGTGGAAGTGGGGAGGGGTCCCTCTGGGGTCTCTTTTATAAGGACACTGATCCCAATCATGAGAGCTCTGCCCTCGTGGCCTGATCACCTCGTAATGCCATCACCTTGGGGGTTGGGATTTTAATGTCTCGATTTGAGGAGGACACAAACACCCTGATCATAGCAATGACCAAGCCCAAAACAGCCATGCCCAGACGCAGGGGACTGGGGCAAAGAATCCAGCTGACCCCCTGGAAGCCAAATTCAAAAAACCAATGTGAAGAGCCAGAGTGGGCAGTGTGAGTTTTTGTCGCCAGGGAGTCACCAGGTGGGGCAGTGTGTTCATTGTGGTGAAGCTTAGTTGAATGATTTACAGTAGTTCAATTATTTAAACTACAGTAAACCAGCCAACAGATTCAATTCGGCAGAGATGGGAACGTAATGCACCGTAATGAGAGGTTATTCATCTTTCCCGTTTGCTGCTTTGCTCATAAACACGTCTGAGTGCTGTATCTGTGCCCTGACTCTGTCCTGACTTAGGGGCTCATGCATCATGCGAAGCGCGCTCCCTGCGGTCTCCCCCGCCTACCTTGGGGTAGTGGTAGGGCCTCACGGTGGGGTAGACGGAGCCGGTGTAGGTCGGGAGCTCCATGAGGGGGACACGGGAATCGTTGATGGTGGCGTAGGCGAGCCTGGTGCCATCCGGAGACCACCAGTGTGCGATGTGGGTCTTCAAAATCTCCTCTGAGGAAACAGAAAGAGCAGAGAGGTGGGAAGGGGCAGCACGTAGAGTGGGAACCGAGGCTGCGCAGCAATTTCACACGTGTGGCAGGAAACACGATGGGCCCACTTGAGTACTGAAAGGGAAACAGGCTTCAACCAGAAACACCCATTGTTCTGTCTTGGCTAATAAGAGTTTCAGCTATAGATGACTTTTGTAGAACTTGATATCTATTCCACAAAAAAAAATTCTACTGTGTTTTTGACATGTCAATGGAAGACACTTCCTAGTGCAACCAGTCAGAGTACTGGGGGCCAGAGAATCCATCTCATTGCGAAACAGCTCTTAGGTCAAGGGATTCTTTCTTGTACAGGGTCTTGTATAGTGTAACCGACCTGAAAACACGGTGACAAATCCAAACGAGTGTGTGCAATATAACGGAGAACCAGATATATTAGAATACCATTCAGGGAGGTCACCATCACAGCTTGGGAGGAAGTGGGCAACATCAGCAGCCTCCCAGCTCCCGGGGGCCATAGGGGAGGAGAAGGGATGGCCAGGACGAGGGTCCCTGGGGAGGGCTGGGGGTCAGCATGGCCCTGCTGCTCACACTCCGCCTGGGTGGCGGCCAGAGCTGCACTTGCCTGCACCCTCTTCACTAAGTGCCTTCTCCCTTGGCCTGCAGGGCCCGACCCTGGAGGCTCCCCGTAGCCTGCAGAAACCCCTGCCAAGTGGGGCACAGGGTCTGTGTCCGACTCCACTGGGCACAGAGGAGTCTCAGGAAATACGAAGCCTGCTCTGGTCTGACTGCCGTCTCCCAGGCACCCCCGTGGCTGGAAACCAGTGCTCAGGGAAGCCTGGGTCTGCACCCCCAGCTCTGCTCTCTGTGGAGCGAGGGGCACAGTGGCCCCTGGAGGCCCCTCCACCTCGGCATCCTGCCCACGTCCTTAGCAGCGTGTCCAGTGCCCATGAAACTCAAAGGTCGCTGAGGCACATGAGGGGGAGAGAAGAAGCCAGGCCAAACCTCGGGGCTTGTAATTTTCCAGTGTCTGCAGCAGCCAGAGAGTGACATTCAGGTGCGAGTTTGGAATGAGGTGATTCAGAAGTGACTTTCCACAGAGTCACCGGGTGCCCCTGGGCTGCACGTGGAATGGTGAGTAATAGGCGCTGGCAGATGGTCTGCTGGAAAAAACAGGCACCATTTGCAAGGCAATTTGCGGGTGATTGTGCTCGATCACTTCTGCACTGAGGGCTGGGAGGAAAAGGGCGGATGGCTCCGGTGAATCCCCCGAGTGAGCAGAATTCAGGGGGCAGAGGGAGGAGGGAGCAGCGCCCCAGAAATCAGCGGAGGAGCCCTGCAGCGGTTTCCATGGGACATTAATTCACAGCCAACTCAGGAAAATCCAAAACAGAGAAATGGCTGGCAGATCAAGGGCTTTGTAAATGAAGCAGCTTTGCGCAAAAGCAAACAAACAATGACAACGAAACCTCCGAAGAGACAACTCATCTGTTTCTTCTCTTTGAACCCAAAGCAATCTCCCGAGACCAGAGGGATGACAAATGGGTCTCTGGTGCAAAATCAGGCCACTGTCATCATACCGAACAGGCTTGGTGAGAGGTGGCCAGGGGAGGAGGGCGGGGGTCACTTCTCCTTTCCACTCATCTTTTTTTACATCCCGTTTCTAGACTTGCCCTCAAACCTAACGGAAATGCTACTGCTCGGCTCTGACCTTGGCCCTGACCTCAAATACGCAGGGACAAGAGACAGAAAATACAGATAAAGGCTGGCCCTGAGGCTCGGCTGAGAAAAATCTATTTCCATCAATGCCATCAGCAAACACCAGAGTATCTGTGCAGAGCTCAATTTATTGTTCAGAGAACCTGGAAGCAGAAGAACAATCATTGCAGATTATAAAATGTAACGGTTGGAAGGGAACTTGGAGACCATCTAGTGCAGGGGTGACAAATATCTGGTGTGGAGCAAAGGTCAGTTCCTTTCCATGCCATTGCACAGCGGGACGTGGCTCACACAGAGTGTCCCTCATGCCAGAAGGCCAACCACAGAAAACTGGGACGGCTTTAGTTTATTTCCCCGAAATGTCCTTTTAACGTATTGTTCCTTGGTGTTTTTATTTTTCTGTATGTTAGCTGCTCATTAAAGAGACAATTAAGTATAAGAAACTAAGGGGCCAGGCAGAAGAAACCTTGACATTTTCCATTAATTATGAACGTCCCTGTTACGCAAACATTTTTTCCAGGACCCCAGATTAATGAGGCACTTGGCTTAAATGCCACGCACCAAATGCACTTTAGGAACAGAGTTTTCCAAACAGAGAGAAAACATTTATTTCATCAACTTAAATTAACTGCGTGAAGCTTTGCCCTGGAACACAATGAATAACTTGGAATTTTGAGCAAGTACAATTAACTCAGAAAACTAGAGGATACAACTTTCCTTCCCCTTCCCTGTCCTGTCATCATGAAAGCAAGACACATTGGGGGACATTTGTCAGCCAATGGCTGCCTCTCTCTTGAAGACGTCGAAAGTTTTAGCCATGCGGCTTGAGCCCATAGGAGGGTCTGGGCTGATCCTCCTCCCTTGTCACTGTATCTTGAAGAAGCCAACGCCATTATCTGAAGTGTTACTCAGTTTTGCCAAACAGCATTAAGGGTGTATTCAGCAGGACAAAATCCCTTTGGGCTCAAGGTGGCAAGGGCCAATCCAACACTCCTGCATGGACCTCACAGGTCTGCAGTATGGCACGAGCTCTGGAGGCCCTTACTTTCAGACGGGGCTCCTCCAGCAGCTCCACCGAGTCAGAGCGTTCCAGTCGACACATTCCCAAGTGAAGACAGAGCTGCCCGCCAGGTTCCGTGTCAGGAGTCTGCAAAGGACCCAAGCCCAGGAAAGAACAGTTCCCCATCTGTCTCCTGACAGCTCTTTAACAAGGAGAGACCTCACTTCTAAACGAGAGCTCAAGTGCCGTATACAGGTCCCCAGGGAGCAGCGGCTGCGCACGTGTGCTGAGCCCGGTGTCAGTGGCCAGAATAGGAATCCCGATCCCTAGGTCTGATGAAAGGTCACTGCGCAGCCGCAGGGCATGGGGGTTAGACAAGGCACCAGGATGGTCACAAAAGGCACCAAAAAGGAGTCCGGTGTTGGAGATATGCTTGAAATCCCCTTGGTGGCTCTGTCTGGGGGTCCCCAAACTGGCTGGCCATGCCCACCATTGATGTCTGACCACAGAGAAATCCACTGGCGGATAGTAGGCGCTGGCGTGATGCTAAAAGGAAAGAAGAGGCTGCAGGTGGTTGGGGTAGCAACAGGGCTCCTCAGGACCCCGCTGCCCTTGTTCTCCCAGGTGCGGCAAGACTAGGGTGCAGGCCAGAGTGGGCAAGGCCTGTGAGCTCCTGATGGGGGCTGTGGTGGCCTCAGCTGGAGCCTCCCATCTAAATCCCGCCACATGGGCGCATGGCCTGTGCTCAGCTCAGGGGACATGGAGGTGAGGAACACTGTCCCCCGTGTCCCTGCCCCTCAGCGGGGCTATTTCTGAACAGCCCGAAGTCACGGCCAGCCAGGATGCAGGGCTAGCAAGGCTGAGTCCTCCTGCCCTTGCTTCCCAGGCAGTCACTTGCCCAGTGCACACCTTGGTTACTGCCTCTGTACCTGTGGCCTCACTCACCGTGAGGGCAAGGCAGCCATGCAGGGAACACCCTGTTGCCGTGGTTTTCTGTCAGGAGCTGGAGCTTTGGGAATTCAAAGCTCATGTCTTCTTAGAGACAGAATGCACAGTTGCAGACTCCCCTCAAGGGCAGAGGATAAAACGCTCCTGACTCTACAGTTGCTGCAGAGATGGCTGGACCACTGCCTAAAGCTGGAGGAGCCAGGACAGTGCCTCTGTCCCCGTTCTGCACTCCCAGGACTGATGAGCCCCAACAGTGACCATTTGCTACTTTTCCCCAAGGTCAGCGTGTGCAGAGGCCTCGAGAGTGAGGCTGCAGGCGATAACGCCATGCTCAGTCCGGGGATCCAGCTCCTGGGGAAGGGCTCGGGTGCACGGCCGCTGGGCGTAGGCAGGAACATCAGAAACATCTTCCGAAGATGAATCACGATATTTCCTGACACTATCTGGGGTGATCGATGCCCTTTCTCTACGAAGTCATTTATACTTCAGTATAAATGACTGAGTGCTGAGCGTGGCACACTGCATTCTCCAAAACTGGCCTCAGCGGCATTTCTAGGGCTTGACACTCCCTAAGAGGTGACATCCTTCTCCTTGAACGAGGGCAGTCCTTTGAGCAGCCTGAGCCAATGGGACGTGGTGCAAGTGATGGTGTGTGAGGCTGGGCCATGAAGGTTGGTGAGGCTTTGCTCTGGCGCACGCTCGCCTGGAACGCTCACTCGTGGCTCCTTCCTCATGCTGTGAGGACGCCTGGCCCCTCCGAGAGGCCACTCGAGGTGTTTCCGCAACAGAGCAGGTCTCAGCTGGTGGCCAGCGCTGACGGCAGGACTCCTGACAGTGCCCTCGGATCTCGCCAGCTCCCCTCCCCGGAGGTGCAGAGGAGAGGGGAGAAGAGCTGTGCCTGGTTTGCAGATGTCAATGTTTTAAGCCATCACATTTTGGATTACTGAGATCAACTTGAGTTAAAAAAAAGTTTTCCACAGAAAAATGGAAAAGAGGAAACCTGAGCCAGCGTGCTGGGTTCCTACCCTCAGTTATGCTCTTCTTGGGTTTTCTCTCTCTCTCTCTTTGTTTTTATTATGGGCACTTGAAGAAGATTTCAGAACTTACGGCTCTGAGGCCTTCTATTCACCTGTGTCATGCCCAAACAGGTGACAGCACGGCAGAGATGCTCTCCTGTTCCTCGTTCGCTTGTTCATTCACTCGTTTGTTCATTCATTGATCCTCTGCCATCCACCCGTTTGGCCACACGGGAGGTAAGTGGATGGAGGACGTGCTGCGTGGCCACAGGGAGAGACCGGTTCACACTTTCATAGTGAAGTGGAGGACAAGCAGGACGTCTGCTGGCGTGTACACTTTGGAACAACGCTGTAGGCTTGAATTCAAGTTTATTTTTGAAGTAGGGGGAATTCTTCGCTGGAATTCAGACACGAGCTGGAGACCTTGTTAAGAGCTGGATTTGCACAAGGCTCAGGGGAGGGGGAGGTGGTAAGGCAGCAGGGTGGCCTCTGGCACTGGCCCCGTGGCCTGAGCGTCCACCCCTGTGGGTCAGCCTCTTCCCTCCCATCACTGCCACCTTGGCCCCTCGTGCTGGGCGAAGGGGACAGGCTGCCCTGGAAGGAAGTCCCTGCACGCGGGAACTGTGCAATAGAAACAGCCTCCCAGTTCCCCTCTCCCCGTCCCCGAACAGTAAATTGCCTGTTGACGTCAAGGAGGCATTTAAAGCACAAGTGGGTTCTCATCAGGGAAGATAATCAAGTGATAATCAAACTCGAGCAGAGCCTAGGTAAGCGGAGAGCTGGCGTGCGCTTGCAGGAGAGCTGGGGGCTCGCTGTGGGACAGGGGGCAGCTCAGGGGTGGAGGCCAGAGAAGCTGGGGTCTCAGGGCTCCCGATCGCAGGCCTGGGCTTGCAATCAGAATCTTCTGCTCTTGTTCTAGGGAGGATCCCCAAGTTTTATAAGCTCTAGGCCCCACAAAATGGGGATCTGTCCCAGTAGAGAGAAGAATAACGTTTGGAGAAATATCCATGGAAAATTAGCACCACTTAGAAAAACGCCTGGTTCCCACCTGCTACTTCAGAGGCCACGTGCCATCGTGGGAGGGACGTGAATGGGCAGCGGGGACCAAGCCTCCGGCTCTGGTCCCACCTCTTCGGGCCTCTTCTTTTACTGTAAAACATGGGGCTGGCTCAGCTCGTCTTTGCAAATATGAGCACCCCTTCTTACAGAAAAACTCACCTGCCACACTTCAGTTCAACTCTAAACACTAGATGTCTCTTTAAAAACACTTTGTACTTCAGTCCTCAACCGCATCTGCAGTATTTAGGCACAACATGGCACACAACGCGTGGCTGCGGATCTGTAGGCTTTGTGACGGGGCTCCAGGTCTGGCTTCTGGGCCCCTGACTCAGACACTGACTCAGCTCCTTCTGGCACACTCTGGAGTGCCTGTCGTCAGATGGAAGCCCAAACTGCCTGCTGAGCTCTTAAAATAACCGCCAGCCACAGGTTCCCAAGACAGAGCACAGGTGAGAACCGAGCCTGCGGGAGGCAGCGTTTGCCCAGCGGAAGCCGCGTGGGTTTTGTGCAGTCTGGAGCGAGTCTGGCCAGAAGGCAGAGCCGCCTGGGAAGCAGCGGACGCAGAGGAAGAGCACGGTGTCCCTTTAAGGTCACGTGCTTCAAGTCCCCGCTCAGCCCCCTGCTCCTCGGGCTGGTCTCCGCCCTCTGTGAGCCATTTCCCAACCTGCACACCTTCCCCCCGCAGAGTGGGGGGCCCATCAGATGACATATGGGGCTCTGGAACCTTGGAAAGACCCAGACATCCCAGCGTCAATGAGGATTGTCGTGGACCTGTGTTTAGTGTCGACGCTCCCTTTGGTGTGCCCAGGTCTTCCCCTGCGAACAAGTGCACGCAGCCCCGACCACCCCAGTGCTGTGACGCCCGCTCCAGAGGACAGGAAGGATGTGTGACCATCACCTTCAGCCATAAGGGTCTCACCAGCTAAGGGGAAAAATCTCACCATGGATCAGGAAACACAAGATCTGAACAGAAGTGTCCGGCCTCCCACATGCTCAGCGCAGGCAGCCACTGTACGAAGGCCTCGCGCTGCAAAATGACTGGGTGAAAATCACCCAAGACCACGAGAAACCAATGGCTACTGGTCTAGTTTCAGTTCTGCCCTGTCTCTGAGCGAGGTGGAAGGGCTGCGGGGGGGAAGGAAAGGGAGCTTTTTATGTCCTGATCAGCCCCTGAGCAGAAGCCTTGGTAGGTGCTTTGACAGACACCTGCACGTCCCTGCGGGGAGGCCACCCTCACAGCCAGGGGTGGGGGAGGGCAGGCCGGTTTGCCCCTGCGAGAGCTTCGGGGTGGAGAGGGAAGACAGTGTGGACTGTGGTGGGCCTCACTCGCCTTTGCTCTTGTTATTCTAGGAGTGTCATGCGAGCCGAGTCAATCAGGTGGAAGTCAGGAAGGGGACACTGAACTTGGGACCACCCCAGAAGGCTTCCTGGAGCGGGACGCGAGAGGGACTAGGAAGTGGTGTGAACAGAACATCTGCCGTAAAGGGGTGGGGTGTGTAGGGTCAGGAGTAGGTCCAATGAAGCCAGACTTTTGGGATTCAAATCTGGCTCTGCCACCCACTGGCCGTGTAACCTTAGGCAAGTGACTTAGCCCCTGGTGCCTCAGTTTCCTCATCTGTAAAATAGTTCCAGTACCAGTATGCACCGCACTGGGTGCTGTTGTGAGAGGCGTATTCATTACAGCATGTAAGATACTCCCACTGCGGCCCGTACCCTGCAAGTGCTGTGCGGCACCTGTTAGGATCACGGGGCTGCGTGCCAGCCGCGGCTGGAGGCAAGTAGTTCGGGCCCAACTGAGGAGCACAAGAAGCTTAAACTGGAGATGGGCTGACCAGACTGATCTGACGGCCAAGGCTGAGTCGCCGTGGAGCCTCCGGCCGTCTCAGGATTTCCGCTAACAGAATAACCTCACCATCGTGGGAAAGCTCATTCCTGATCACCCTGTTGACCGGGGTGACTGGAGAAGAGAAAAGCACACATGGCTGGCACTTCCTGGGAGGGCTGGGCTGGGGCAGACAAACTCTGCCCTTGCCAGGGCCGCCAGCCATGGGCCAGTGAGCCTTGCCGGGTTCTTAATTGCACAGTTTTTAAAGCCTCTGCAGGAATTACATTTCCTTTGCAACAAAACAACCAAACAATCCCACTGAAGTCCTCGCCACTTTTCCTTTTTATGACAAAGACACTCGGTGAGGATGGAACCCCTGCAGGGCGGGGCTGACCCGGGCCAAATGGGGACGAAAACAAAGTCACCACGTCCCAACACTGGGAGAGCCACGAAGCGCTTCACTCGGACCCATGCTAACCCCAGTTCTGGGCAACGTCATTATTCTTCCCTTCTTGCTGTCCGGATTCACAGATAAAACCTGTGTGTGGCTTTTTCTTTAGTGCATTTCCTTATTGAGTTCTGGTAAAACCTGCAGCTTCCTGGTGGCCCTCCGTGTGGGAGGATGCCAACTCCACAGGCACCTGGCTGTCCAGGACGATCTGCCTGTACGGACTCACTTCATCCTCAGAGCAACAACCCAGGGAGATACTATTATTATCTTTATTTTTTTCCCTTAAGGAAATTAAGGGGAAAAAAATTTAAATAATGTGCTCAAGCTCACACGGCCAGTGAACCTATGGGAGATGCAGAATGAGGTGACATCCTCTCTGAGGTCCTCTTGTTTCCAGATTCCTTTTCCTCCCCTCGACGCAGCCCACGCGCACCTGTGGTTCCGGCCATGGGTGCTGGCCAGGTGGGAACGTCCAGACCCCAAAATGCCCACAAGTAACACTCTCTTACCAGGCCCAGGGCCGGGCAGACAGGCGGGCCTGGAGACAGCTTGCCAAAAATTGTTTTAAATTCAGTTCCTGAAATGTGTTTAATTTAAAACAGAATGTTCCACTATCACACTCCAGCTGACTTTTGTATTAATTTAATAATCTATACAATGATTGGTTTAGTGTCTAGATAAAATGGATTATCAATCCTATAATGATTTTTAATTTCCTTAGACAATTATATTTTTCCCCTGGTATTTTGCCAAAGCTGATCATCATGTTACTATTTACCAGAAAGCTAAAAATAATTGAAATTCTGAAATTTGAATTTTAATTGGATAGTGACTTAACTATCAACTGAGATTTTATCACAGTTTGTATGTACTGAGGGTTTTTTTTTTAAACATTGACCTATTTTGGCTTCTTTGGAAAGTTAGAATTTTTTGCCACAAAGTAAAATTATAGCCTTAAAATTATATGTAACATTTCTTATGTCATTTGGTTTTAGTTTTAAGTTATAAATTTCCTTTTATGAAGCATCGCAGAAAAGCTCATTACAATATACATTTTCAAAGAAAATCCTAACTGAGCAATAGTCATCTTAATCAGACTGAAATATTCTGCATAATTATTTTCTAATATCAGTGAAAACACATTTAAAAAATAATGGATATCAAAGACAATAGCTCAGACAAAAAATTAGGTCTCAAGGTTTTTTTTAAGGGGAAGTTAATTAGCTGTAAATTATAAACAGCACTCGAAACAGTTTCTGTACCCAACTGCATTCGATCATTAATTATTCTTGGTTCTACTGCTCAGAGAACAAGAACTCGTACAGACACATCCTGACCACAGGAACGGCTCAAGGATCCCATGTGAGCGGGAAGGGAACCAGCCCATAGCTGGCAGGCACGAGTGTCAGTGACGGTCATGGGGTGTCACTGGGCTGTTCCTGGGTGCAGACGGAGAGACAGCACAGCCGGGAGACGGCAAGCGCTTCCTGACAGCCCCCGTCCCCACCTCTCCCACGCTCGACATGCCCTGCGATTATGGCCACGGCCTCAGAGGACAGCGTGATGCTGAAGGGGACGAGGCCACAGGTCCCAGAGGAGCACCTTTGCTTTATTCTGGCCCGAGCCCAGACCATGTTCCGAGCCGCAAAGCCCTTTCTCATGTACAGGCTGTGACTATGAGGGGAGGGGACTAATGAGAGTCCAGGCTCGGTGGAAGTCCATGTCACGGCTGTTTTGGAACCCAGTGACAGTGGTTGGTGTCTGTTGGGGGCGATGGCTCTATGGCTCTAACACGGAGTGACAGCGGCAAATCAGCAAGTGTCTGTGGGTCTTGTCCCTGAAGAGGGGTGGGGTCTGGGTGCTGCTTTCAAGTAAATAACAGACTGAGAAGGATCACCAGGTCCGCCTTTGCTCACCGGTGTGTCCTATTACATGCGATCAATGAATGACACCGGTGCCAGGCACTGCCAACTTGCTGCTGTCTCATCGCTGCAGCAACCTGACGACCTCGTTCTGCAGAAACCGTTTAGAAGGAGGCAGTCTGCGAGGCCTGGACGAGGCAGATAGGAATGCCCGGCAGAGAGGGGGTCAGGCGTGCCCAGTGGCCGGGCTCCCTGAAGGCCTCCCAGCTCCTTCGGGCATACTGAGTCCCCACCCACCCGAGAGTCATGTCCCCAAGGAATGCAGCAGCCCAGCACAGTGCAGGGCACAGCAGGTGCTCAGTGAGTGGCAGAGCTGAACTGAACTGAGATGAGCAGAAGCTGAGGAAGAAACGCCCTTTGCCAGGGCCACTCCTGTCCTCCATGTCCTTCCCTCTTGCCCTTGGCACGGCGCCAGACATAACCCAAGACTCACCTCTGGGCCCACATGTGCATCTTGCACATAGAACCTTCTGGCCCCATCCATGTCCTAAGACAGCCCTGGAACAGAGCAGCACCCACCGCAGACGTGGGGGCCTTTCCCCTGGGGCCAGATCCCTGCAGTGGACAGCACTCCTCAGTCCTGGATGTCCCTGACCCCACCCTGGAGTTAGAGATCCTGAATCCAAGAAGAGTGAGAACCCCTCGGTATCCACAGGGAGGACGAGGAGGCTACAGCCTCTCCAGGCTCCCCTCTCCCTGCATGCTTGGGTTCTTCCTGTTTGTAGACGCCGACAGCTGCAGTGTGCAAAATGCAAAAAAGGCTCTTGACACCAGAACACGCCCTGCCTCCTTCTGCTCTTCCTCATTCTCCCTGCCGGACGGGTGACAGCCTTGCTGGGAGCTCCAGCCGGTATGGCCCTCCCTGCTTTGCTTCCCGCCCCCTGGGAAGACACTGATGCTGTGGAAGTCCTGGCCGCCCTGTCCCCCGGGAGCTACTCCAGGGCCAGCACGTGGGCTGCTGGAAGAACACTCATCTGCTTCTTAGAGTCCGGATGTGTCTCTGTACTGGGCCCCTCGAGATTGTAGTACCCTGGCATTTTTAGTGACTGAAATAACGTAAATTTGGAAGAGGCCCTTGTGGCACATGTTAACCCTTTCTCGCCCAGCACTTCTTGCTCTCGCTGCAATTAGTATCAATAACTGGGGACTCTCTTTCTCTGCTGAGCAGGAGGGGCTACTCCAGGGTCACGAGGAGGATTTATGAGTTTGTTTTGTGTAAGGAACAGACGCCCCTGAGAAAGTTGCGATTTGCTGCTGACGCACAGAAGTCTGGTTGCTCAAGGTACTGACACTGCAAGTGACACACATGTCCCCTGACCTTGCCCCCCACCCTGCATAAAAGCCCCTGCTTTGTCTCTGTGATGAGGCAGATCTGAGTGATTTTCTCTCCCATCTTCTTGCTTTGGCAAAACAAATAAATCTTTCTCTACCTGCAAGCTCTGGAGTCACCGTGTTGGCTCTAGCTGTGCTTTGGGCACAGGACCCTGAGTTCGGGGCTCTATGACATTTTTCTGTCTGCCCTGTCAGCCACACAGCATTTAGGAGACGACGTGACCTTTTGAGTTTCACTGTCTTTGTCCAGAGCACGGGCATCTTCACATGCCTCAGAGCTCAGTGGGAGGAACTGCTCCCCACCTGGTCCCAGCCTCACCTGGAGACATCAGGACCGGTGCCGGCACCTCCTCTAACGCCGTTGACTTCGGACGCCGCAAGAAGCTCCCCCTTCTGCCCCCTCCCCGCAGTAAGTTGGTTTGTTCCAAGCACATCCACCTTCATAAGGGATCCATGAGTTTGGTGCCACTGTTTGCCACAACTTATAGACGAGAAAACTGAGGCCTGGAGCACCTGCCCAACGCTGTGCAGCGATGAAGGTGAACTCGGGATTCTGGCTCAAATCTACGTGCTCCGTGCCTCAGAGACAGAGACTCACCATCCAGGTCTGTGTCCCCTCGATCCGGCCCTCCTTCACACCTGAGGCCTCCTCCGCGCCCCCGGAACTCGGGCCAAGCATCAGCCTCTTGCCTTTCTCCCCAACTGCGTCTCTGAACATCCATCTGCCTTCCTGTTCTAACTCAAATCACAGCTCCTCCGCCATCTCCGACAGGAGCTTTTGTCCCTCCCACGTTGCCCATTTGTCTTTTGGTTTGCAACTGAAGACATCCCACACCTGCTGGTGGAGACCCACGGGGCTGGGTAAAGACCCTGGCAGGAGGGCGGCAGAGAACAGGCAGACAGACTCCCACTGCTCTGCAGTTCTGAGATCAGCTATATTAAAGCAATGCAAGGCCGCAAGGCAAGAACTGCGGTAGAACTCTGATGTCTATGGAAGCACACACACAGCTAAAAGTTAAGCAGCCATCGTTTCCTACCTTGCCTTCCCGTAACTGCTTACTGCGTAAGTGTCAGTATCCCTGACAGGGGCACGATTTGACGTCCCCAATCACCTCTATAGGTAACATCCCTATTGTAAGCCCTAAGGCTAGTCTTTGAGATACCTTCCAGGCCCTCCACTCAGGGAGACCAGCTGACACCAACCAGACCAGTGGCCATGCGTGGAACTGACCCAAAAGGTCCTGCGACCCTCTACCTGGAATCGTCTCAGCCGAGAAGACAATTTCCCAATCCTATGAGTTCATCCCCAGCCAATCAGGAGATCCGGTTCCCTAGCCCTTTGTTTGCCGAACTACCTTTAAAAACCTTAGCTCCCAAATTCTCAGGGAGATGGATTTGAGAAATGTCTCCCACCTCCTCGCTCAGCGCCTTGCAATATTAAACCCTTTCTCTGCCGCAACTTCTGCTGTCTCAGTAAGTTGGCCTTCTCCCGGGCAATGGCAAGGAACCGGCTGGGCGGTAAGAGTTTTGCCCTGTGTGTGGGCATCACATGGGGAACACACTTGTGTGTGAGAAGGGAAGAGCCTTCGCCTTCCCGCACACTCAGTGCCTAAGTTTCATTCCTGTCTTCACTTTGCTGCCTGCCTGACCTGCCCCTTGGGACTGTCACATGGTGGAATCTGGCTGCCACAGACCAGCAGATTGCTCAGGAAGCTGTCGTGGTGCACCTGGTCTGAGTGCACCTGGTCTGAGCCCCCAGCCCTTGCAGTGCACCTGGAAAGATGTAGGAACTATGTCTATATTTCCACAGCCTGCAGCTCCATCTTCTGTCTCTTGGAGAACGCCTGCCCAGGCCCTCCACAAAGGGTGTTCACCCACACTGGGTCTCCCCTGTGGCAGATCTTTACACTTGGGTGTAGTCATTTTCCGCGTGACCGATGTCAACGGCTATCAGTGTTTTGATCATAACCCACCGTCGCATACACACACCTGGAGCTGAGACTTACGAAAAGGTTACCCTTTCTCACCATTCTCATGCATTCTGATATTCTCCATCCCACACTGTATTACCTCTTCCATTAAAGCTTCTATCCTCCTTCATATCATCCTATCTCATTAAACTGACTTACATCTGGGCCATGCTCTGCAGTTTGAAAGACATGGATGCTCTGGAAATAAACTAGGTGCAGCAAGCCTGCTCTTAGCATCCTCCCGCCAACCTGAGCCGGGGACAGGAACTGGGGCCGTGCTGGGACCAGGCCGCCGTGGCAGCTGTGGTAATGGGAACGAAAACTGCAATGAGTGTAACCAGGGGGCTCTTAAGCAAGGCAAACCCGCCCGCTTCATGCTTCACACTCCTCACCTTGAAACAGAGAAAGCAAAGCCCTGCCCTGGCTCCCCTCTCTGTGTGAGACTCACAAGGGGCAGGAAGACGCTTGCGAAGCCTTAATACCACAGAAGCCAGGGCTCCCTCCCCCTCACCACCTTACCTCCTGCGGGGCTCAGTGGGTTTTCTCTCTTACACGATGGGCCAGTTTAGAGCATTTGCCAAGCTATTCCTGTGGCGCTGTCTGGTGCCGAGGGTGTTGGTCTCATGAGCTCCGGTTCCAGTCCCCTCTGCCCACCAGAAGCATGGTGTGGGTGGCAGTGGGAGAGCACAGTCCAGACGGGGACGGGAGGGTAATGGGC
The DNA here is from genome assembly GCA_963575035.1 of Avahi laniger. Lineage (NCBI taxonomy): Eukaryota > Metazoa > Chordata > Mammalia > Primates > Indriidae > Avahi > Avahi laniger. The sequence goes on along the minus strand of CAUYSK010035080.1, from coordinate 7,786 downwards.
TGTGCTCAGGCCTGGGCCCCCCGTTCTGCCCGAGCCCTTTGTCCAATCTGCTTCCCTGTGCAGGGCGCACTGGATCCCCATCACCACTTTCTGTGGCCCGTCTGCACTGGCTGCCGTCCACCACGCGGGCCCCCTCCTGGCCCCCTCCTTGCGGAAGGCGGGAGGGGTAAAGTGCCGAGTTCCAGGTGCCTGTTCTTCATGCAGACCCATCAAGCAGGCAAACCAAACCGACGCGGTTCGGGCGTCACTGTCCACTGACGCCCCTCGTCCAGGCACTCTCATCATCATCACGTCGGTGGATTAGAGTGGCTGCGGACAGCTCTGCCTGGACACCTGGCACTCAGCAAGGCCACCACTGCTCACAGTAACGTGAGCCATCCCTGTTGTTTGTGGGCACTTTACCTCTTATCACACATTTCCCAGACATTAGACAGAAGCCGTCAGAGTGTCAACTGGTAACTAGTCTCTGAACTGCTGGGCCTGTGAGAGCAACTGTTTGCCTCACTCTGGGTGGGTGGTAACGGCACGCAGAGATGGAGACTTGCTTCTGTGAGGATTCTGGGCACTCATTCAGTGGCAGAAAAAATGTTCCATTTTTTTACTAACATATGGGTGTTTTCTGAGAGCAAGAACACCAGACTCACAGCTATGCTCTGCAGGGCGCCTAATAAATGACTGGCAGCACCAGACTCCACACATGGCGTGGCGACTTCCACACGGAATCCGCAGGCTGACGCTGCCATTCCCATCCTACAGAGGAGAACGAGGTCCTGCAGGTGCACTGATTCTGAGCTCAGGGTTGCTGCCTCCGACACGTCACTGGGAGTCTGGGTGAGGCCCCTCACTTCTCGGGGCTTCCCTGCAATTGCAGGGTTGCGTCCTTCTTGGTGTCCATGATTTTAGATGCATTTTTTGGGAGTAAAGTGAAAATATGCAAATAATACAAGGCAGACAGCCCTGGAATGCAAATGGAAATTAAGTGGTATGAGGCCAGTTAAAAACTGGCTCTTCAATGAGACACTGGTGAGACGAACTCTTCCCTGAAAGGAGCAGACAGGACGGGAGACGTATGTCCACGCGTGATCACGCTGACGAAGCTCACGACGTCGCCATTATTTTCTGCAAAGCCAGGAGCTGCTCTCCCTGTCCTGCTGCCTTCTTCCAATGTTTTTATTCCCAGATAATCTCGTATGATTATAATTGATTCATCAGCTGTAAATGGTCCCGCTGGGCCTTGGGCATAGTTTGGAGGTAAAAGACATAATCCCAGTTCTGAAGCCGCTTACATTTGAGTCAGAAAGGCTCACTGATCTATTGTCGTCCTCTTAGGAAGCTCAGTTCCAAGATGAAGACAGTATGTTTTATTTGTGTTTTGTACGATCAGATGTTCCTCCAGCTCTTTCACTGAATCTTCTGTTTGTTTTTGTGAAGTACTTGGTAGAAAATCTCAGCTTCTTTCTGTAGTGGAGAGCAGTAGTCACAGGGAGCTCTCCCCTGCCAGGCTCTAGACAGCATATGAGAGTCTGAAACTGAGTGAACCATTGTTGTGATCTATTTTCCTTTAAAGTTTTTTGGCTAATTGTGGTACAAAGCAAAGTCGCAGAAGTAACCCTGGCTGCCAGAATTACTCTGTGAATAAAATAATCCCAGGTAGAAACTTCTAGAAGCTTGAGAAGAGTTTGCTAGTACCTCTGGTGGGGATTTCCAAAATGGAATGGTACAACCAAGCTGGGGGTGGGGCGGGATCCCACAATGCAGGGACTTGAGGGACACTGTCAGCAGGTGCCTCGCTCACCAGTTTCCGGAGAAACGGAAGGGAAGGTGGACATCGTATTGGAGCTGTGTCCTCCCTCAAACACGGGCTCCCTCCCCCTTCTCATATGGGGAGGGGTTTAGGACCAGAGGGGGCCTTCAGGGATACGTGGGGATTCCAAATCTTACTATGGGTGGACAGTCTTTCTGTGCTTTTTCAAGGTTGTGTCTTTGGAACTCAGAGTCCCGATGATATGCCTTCCCACAAAGAGCGGACCCGGGTCAGCCAGGTCCTCCCATCCTCCTCAAATGCTAAAATTCCAGAATGTTCTCTAGCTTCTCTTGAAGACTCTCATGTATATACCCTGAGCTCATTGTTTCCCCAATCTGCTGTCTTCTTTTTTCCTTGATAAATGCCACAGGAATAATAATATTCACAACCTATCAACACTTTGACTTTGTGTTTTAATTATTATGAGTACAGAATAGTTGCATATCTTTATAGAGTGCGTGTGATGTTTTGAAACAGCATACAACGCGAATCAATCAAAGCAGCGTAATTGGGATATCCACCCCCTCAGGCATTTATCATTTCTTTGTGTTAGGAACATTCCAATTCTACTCTTCTACTTATTTTAAAGCATACCCTAATTTGTTGATTATAGTCTCCTTGTTGTGTTATCAAATATTGTTCATTCTATCTAACAATCTAACTATATTTTTGTACCCATTAACCATCCCTACTTTATGCCCCTCTCCTTGCTACCCTTCCCAGCCTCTGGCAGCCATCATTCTACTCTGTCTTCATGAGATCAATTGTTTTTAATATTTAGCTACCAAATATGAGTGAGAACATGTGAGATCTATCTTTTGATGCTTGGTCTATTTCACTTAACATAATGTTCTCCAGTTCCATCCATGTTGTGGCAAATAGGAGGATTTCATTCATTTTTGTGGCTATATAATATTTCATTGTGTAGATGCACCACAATTTCTTTATCCATTCATTTGTTAATAGACACTTAGGTTGATTCCAAATCTTGGCTATTGTGAATAATGCTGCAATAAACATGGGAATTCAGAGATCTTTTCAATATACTTAATTTCCTTCCTTTGGATATATACCCAGCAGTGGGATTGCTGGGTCATATGGTGGTTCTATTTTTAGTTTTTTGAGGAACATCCATACCGTTCTCCATGGTGGTTGTACTAATTTGCATTCCTACCAACAGTGTATGAGGGTTCCCAATTCTCCACATCCTCTCTGGCATTAGTTATTGCCTGTCTTTTTTATGAAAGCCATTTTAACTGAGGTGAGATGATATCTCATTGTAGTTTTGATTTGCATTTCTCTGATGACTAATGATGTTGAACATTTTTCATATATCTGTTGGCTGCTTGTATGTCTTCCTTTGAGAAATGCCTATTCAGACCTCTGCCCATTTTTAAATCAGCCTATTTGATTTTTTCCTATTGAGTTATTGGAGCTCCTTATATATTCTAGTTATTAATCCCTCGTCAGGTGGGTATTTTGAAAATATTTTCTCCCATTCTGTGGGTTGTCTTTTCACTTTGTTGACTGTTTCCTTTGCTGTGCAGAAGCTTTTTGGCTTGATGTGATCCCATTTGTCCAATTTTGCCTTGGTTGTCTGTGCTTTGGGGGTATTATTCGAGAAGTCCTTGCCCAGACCAAAGTCTTGAATTGTTTCTCCAATGGTTTCTTTTAGCAGTTTCATAGTTTCAGGTCCTAGATTTAAGTCTTTAATCCATTTTGATTTCATTTTTGTGTATAGTGAGAGATAAGGGTCTAGTTTCATTCTTCCGCATATGGATATCCAGTTTTCCCAGCACCATTTATGGAAGCGACTATCCTTTCTCCACTGTATGTTCTTAGTACCTTTATTGAAGATGAGTTCACTATAGATGTGTGGATTTATTTCTGGGTTCTCTATTCTGTTCCATTGGGCTATGTTTCTGTTTTTATGCCAGTACCATGCTGCTTTTGTTACTACAGCTCTGTAATATAATCTGAAGTCAGGTAATATGATTCCTTCAGTTTTGCTCTTTTTGCTCAGGATGGCTTTGGCTGTTCTGTGTCTTTTGTGGTTCAATATAAATTTTAGGATTATTTTTTCTATTTCTGTGAAGAATGTCATTGGTATTTTGATGGGGATTGCATCAAATCTGTAGATTGCTTTGGGTAGTGTGCATATTTTAACAATATTGATTCTTCTAATTCATGAGCATGGAATATCTATTTCCATTTTTTTGTGTCCTCTTCAATTTCTTTCATCAGTGTTTCATAGTTTTCTTTATAGAGATATTTCAGTTCTTTGCTTAAGTTTATTCCTAGGTATTTTATTTTATTTGTAGCCATTGTAAATGGAATTACATTCTTGGTTTCTTTTTCAGATTGTTTACTGTTGGTGTATAGAAATGCTACTGATTTTTGTATGGTTATTTCATATCCTGCATATTTACTGTATTTGTTTATAAGTTCTAACAGTTTTTTTTTTTTGTGGAGTCCTTAGGTTTCTCTAGATATAAAAGCACATCATCTGAAAACAAGGATAGTTTGACTTCTTCCTTTCCAATTTAGATGCCCTTTATTTCGTTCTCTTGTCTGATTGCTCTAGCTACAACTTCTGGTATCATGTTGCATAACAGTGGTGAAAGTGAGTATCCTGTCTCATTCCAGATCTTAGAGGAAAGACTTTCATTTTTTTCCCCATTCAGTGTGATACTAGCTGTGGGTCTGTCATATATGGCTTTTATCATGTTAAGCTCTTTCTGTACTGTTTTTTGAGAGTTTTTATCATGAGGTAATGTTGAATTTTATCAAATGCTTTTTCAGGATCAATTGAAATGATCATATGTTTTCTGTTCTTCATTCTGTGGATAGGATGTATTAGATTGATTTATGTATATTGAACCATCCTTGCATCCCTGGGATGAATTCCACTTCATCATGATTAATAATCTTTTTAATGTGTTGTTGAATTTGGTTTGCTAGTATTTTGTAGAGGATTTTTGAGTCTATGTTCATCAGAAATATTGGCTTATAGTTTTCTTTTTTTGTTGTGGCTTGGTCTGGTTTTGGTATTAGGCTGATGTAAGTCTTGTATTAACATAACAGAGGAGTTTGGGAGCATTCCGTCCTCCTTGATTTTTTGGAATAGTTTGAGTAGGATTAGTATTAGTTCTTCTTTGAATGCTTGGTAGAATTCAGCAGTGAAGTCACCACGTCCTGGGCTTCTCTTTGATGGGGGATTTTTTATTACTGCTCCTATCTCATTACTTGTTATTGGTTTATTCAGGTTTTGGATTTCTTCCTGGCTTAATCTTGGTAGGTTGTATGTGTCTAGGAATTTATCCATGTCTTTTAGGTTTTCCAACATTTTGGCATATATTGCTCATAGTAGTTGCTAATGATCATTTGGATTTTTGCAGTATCAGTTGTAATGCCTCCTTTTTCATCTCTGATTTTATTTATATGGGTCTTTTTTATTCTTAGTCTGGCTAAAGATGTGTCAATTATGTTTATGTTTTCAAAAAAACAACTTTCTGTTTCATTGATCTTTTGTATTTTTTTTTTTTTTGGTATCATTTCCATTTGTTTCTGCTCTGATCTTTATTATTTCTTCTACTGATTCTGGGTTTAGTTTTCTGTTTTTCTAGTTCTTTGAGATGTGTCATTAGGTTGTTTATTTGAAGCTTGTCTACTTTTTTGATGTAGGCACTTATTGCTACAAACTTTCCTCTTATTTCAGCTTTTGCTGTATCCCATTGGTTTTGAAATGTGTTTTCATTTTCATTTGTTTAAAGAAATTTTTCGATTTCCTTCTTAATCTTTTCATTGACCCGCTGGTCATTCAGGAACATATTGCTTAATTTCCATGTGTTTGTATGTTTTCCAGTGTTCCTTTTGTTGTTGATTTCTAGTTTTATTCCGTTGTAGTTAGAGAAAATACTTGGTACAATTTCAATTTAAAAAAAAAATGTTTAAGACTTGTTTTGTGTCCTAACATGGTCTATCCTTGAGAATGATTCATGAGCTGAGGAAAAAAATGTGTATTTTGCAGCTGTTGGATGACATGCTCTGTAAATATCTATTAGGCCTATTTGGTCTATAGTGCAGATTAAGTCCACTGTTTCTTTGTTGATTTTCTGACTGGATGATCTGTCCAGTGCCGAAAGTGGAGTGCTGAGGTTGCTAGTGATTATTGTACTGGGGTCTATCTCTATTTAGCTCTGATAAGCTCTGCTTTTTATGTCTGGGTACTCCAGAGTTGGGTGCATATATATTTAGAATTGTTATATCCTCTTGCTTAATTGACCCCTTTACCATTACATAATGACCTTCTTTGTCTCTTTTGACAGTTTTTGTCTTGCAATCTATTTTATCTGATAGAAGTATAGCTACTCCTGCTTTTTTTGGTTTTCATTTGCCTGGAATATCTTTTCCATCCCTTTATTTTCAGTCTATGTGTGTCTTTACAGGGGAAGTGGGTTTCTTGAAGACAACATATAGTTGGGTTTTGTTTTTTTAAATCAATTCAGCCACTTTATGTTTTTTGATTGAAGAGTTTAGTCCATTCACATTCAATGTTATTATTGCTAGGTAAGGACTTACTCCTGCCATGTTATTATTTGATTTCTGGTTGATTTGTGGTCCTCTTTCTTTCTTCCTTCCATTCTGTCTTCCTTTGTTAAAAGTGATTTTCTCTGGTAGTGTGTTTTAATTTTTTTGCTTTTTATTTATTTATTTTTTGTATCTGTTGTAGGTTTTTCTATTTGATGTTACTACAACGCTTGCAAAATAATTTCATAACTAATTATTTTAAACATATGACAACTCTGCTTACAAAGAAAAATTTAACAGAAATTCTACTGTTTAATTCCACCTCTTCCCCCCCTTTTAACTTTTTGCTGTTTCTATCTATATCTTTATATACTATGTCTGAAAAGTTGCTGTAGTTATTTTTGATAGGTTTGTCTTTTAGTCTTCCTACTCAAGATACAAGTGGTTTATACACAACAATTACAGCAATATTCTGTTTATGTCCTTACTGTTACCGGAGTTGTTTACCTTCAGATGATTTCTTGTTGTTTATTAACATCCTTTTCTTTCACATTGAAGAACTCCTTTTAGCATTTCTTGTAGGATAGGTCTGGTGTTGATGAAATCCCTCAGCTTTTGTTTGTCTGGGAATGTCTTTATTTCTCCTTCATGTATGAAGAATATTTTTGCAGGATACACTATTCTAGGGTTAAGGTTTTTGTTCTTTTGGTACTTTGAATGTGTCATGCCACTCTCTCCTGGCCTGTAAGGTTTCCACTGAGAAGTCTGCTGCCAGACATAGTGGAAGTCCTTTATGTTATTTTTTTTCTTGCTTCCTTAGGACCTTTTCTTTATTCATGACCTTTGGGATCTTGATTATCAAATGCCTTGAGGTAGTCTTGCTTGCCTTAAATCTGCTTGGTGTTCTATGACCTTCTTGTATCTGGATATTGATATCTTTCTCTAGGTTTGGAAAGTTCTCTGTTATTATTTCTTTTTTTTTTTTTTTTTTTTTTTTTTTGAGACAGAGTCTAACTCTCTTGCCTGGAGTGAGTGCCGTGGCGTCAGCCTAGCTCACAGCAACCTCAAACTCCTGGACTCAAGCAATCCTACTGTCTCAACCTCCCAAGAAGCTGGGACTACAGGCATGTGCCACCATGCCTGGCTAATTTTTTCTATATATATTTTTAGCTGTCCAATTAATTTCTTTCTATTTTTGGTAGAGACGGGTCTCCCTCTTACTCAGGCTGGTCTCGAACTCCTGAGCTCAGAACGATCCGCCCACCTCGGCCTCCCAGAGTGCTAGGATTACAGGCGTGAGCCACCGCGCCTGGCCTGATGATCTGGTTTATATTAAAGAAACTATTGGAAGGTGACAACTTTCTCAAAATCCGGTAAAATTGAGGCAACTGCCTTTAGCTCTGGACTTCTGTTTTCTAGACTAATGACTCATTTTTCTCCTTTTTTCAAAAT